>MU726397.1:3946-38871 GCA_026770625.1 Nicotiana glauca | reverse complement strand
GGGGGGGGGAGGGTTTGTAGGCCTGCAAATGCTTCTTGTTTTCTTCTTTTCCCCCTTAGGTGAGAATGTGAATAATAAAGCAGTTCCAAACATGCAACAGCTTAAGTCGACAAAAGGTTTCTTCTATTTTGTAGCAATTATTTATCAGATACTATCATGTTTTGCTCCTGATACTTCATTCTAGATAAATAAGTTTACCGCTTGAAGAATCTCAAGAACTCGTGACTCTTTCATTTTCCATGGGAGATCCTTGGCAAGGGCCTGCATTAGAAATGAATATAATAAGCCACTAAAACAGATGACGAGATATATGTGCATATACATTGTTTTGCATCAAGATGACACAAAATATAGGTGCCTCAGATGTTTGGCGATAGCCATTGAGACTTGAATGGACAAAAACAAGCTCCAACATGAAAGATGAGCAATACCTGTCTCATTTCTTCAAGACTGATGACACCATTCTTATCCACATCAATTGCAGAAAATTGATCCTTCAGATCAGAGAGCTCCTCCTCATCAAGTGTGCTAGCTAACGCCTACCCGATGGTGAAACAGCATCCAGAAATTTAGGTTTCGTATGTCTGGAGTAACCTTATCAAACAAAAAGGTCTACTAGAGGAGAAAGCAATGAACTTACCCGTAAAGCAAACTGTTTTAGGCGACTATATCTGACAAATTGCCGCATGTTGGATAAAACAGAAATGTCGAGTGGAATCTCAGAAGCATCACCTCCTTCTCGGACCCATGGATGCGCTGAAAATGTTCAACCAGATAGTTTTAAAACAATTGTTCATCGTATCAAAAAATTTAAAGGAACGACATTAGTAACATCTTTTTGCAAGTTGATTGGAACACTATGCCACAAGTTGATATGAGATATATATATATATATATATAACTTAATAGTACTAATTCTGGATCACATATTACTTACATAAGGCCTGAGCGGCAGTAAGTCTAGCGCGCGGATCCTTCACCAGTAATTTCTTTACAAAATCTTTAGCACTGTTGCTTATGTTTGGCCATGGCTTGCGACGAAAATCAGGCTTGTTTCGTAAGACCTTAGCATATCGGAAACAAAGTTAGAGAAAAAGAACAGGCAAAGCGCAAAGCATTTACAAAATGTAAAAATTGTTAAACATCTTAAAGGAAGTAAAACGCTCTAGATAAGGGCCTCTCCAAGGAAGCATACGTCAAAAGCGAAAAATTAACCAAATATATAGCAGCAGCTTCTCTACAAAGGAAAAACAATGATGGTCGAAGACTGAGGATGTTTATGAGATGATATCAAAAGGTGAAATGTAACCCAGAAATTCCAAATTAATGGGAGATTTATTGAGGAAGTGGAAACTTCAAACTACCACTTAAAGTTAACAAACCTGAAACATCCTATTGCAAGGGGAAAAAGTAAGCATGTAATATTTATACAGCATGTTAATTCCCTATTAGAGCCTTAAAATTTTGATTTCCTTTCCCTAGGTTTCCCAATTTAAAACAAGTTGAAATGTTACGAATTTACACATAAAATATGCTCACCTCCTTGAATATACCATCCTCAGTTTTGTCCCAGAAAGGCCGACGACCACATAGCAAAATGTATGTAATTACACCTATACTCCATACATCTGATTCAGGTCCTGATCTACGCTTTAACACCTCCGGGGCTACATAATATGCACTGCCAACAATGTCTTGGAATTTTTTCCCTGCATTTATAATTTTCCTCTGATTAGTCTTTAACTTTAAGATAGAAAACCATAACAATAGCCCCTAGATCGCTTACAAATCAATACTTCAGAAAGATGTTTCTATATAAAAATTTAAAACTCATTAGATTTCTAGAGAATAAAATTACCTGGTCTTATGAAGTCTGAAAGACCAAAATCTGTGGCTTTTAATGGCGAATCCATCTTTGAGGACTTAAAGAGAAAATTCTACAAAAAAAGAAAGAAATTTGTTTAAAGAAAACAACATCAAGCAGCATTACCAAGCCAAAAGTAGTATTGAGCTGTTTGCACACCTCAGGTTTCATATCTCGATGCACCAGACCATGTAAATGACACTCAGCAGCCACTTTTAGCATTTGGCGTACAACTATCGCCGCATCTTTCTCAGTATATCGACTATCTTTTCTGGTTTAGAAATTATGTGTAACCCGTATAAGTAAACTTCATAATCAGAAATTTGAATAATCAACTGAAACTGGTAATTTCGGAATACTTACTTGGACAAGATTCGGTCCAATAGTTCTCCACCCTCACATAACCTAAAGATGAAAAAAAATAGTAAAACGTTAACTTGTGATTCAAGTGGAAGGAGCAGTTGTAGGGAAATAAACTAGGACGTTAGAGATCAAAAACAAAAGACCAAACTTACTCCATTACGATGTAGACATAATTATCATCCTCAAATGAATTATAGAATTGAACCACATTCTCGTGACCAGCTAAGGCCTTCAATATCTTGACTTCTCGTTTCACATCTTCAACCGCAATTGGAAGAACCATCTGCAGCAAAAAAGAATTAGTACGGTATATTGCTACGGTAACAGACTGGATAATCATACAATTAAAGTAAAAGTTAACAAGCTTGGACAATAGAAGAAAGGAAAAAGAAAAACACAATGAAATTACCCTTATTTGCAAACATTCATAAGCCCGTCATCCTATAGGGATGACAACTCCACAACTGACAAGTCTACAAACCCCAAAAGACAAATCAAGCAAAATGGACAGTGATTGCACTAGATAAACATAGACTTTTACTAACAAAGCCAACCTTACATTGGCTGATGGATATTCTTTTCTAGGAACCTAAAGACCCCAATCAACAATATGAGCCTACAGAGCATTTATTTCAAGTACAACCAGAGCCAGGGGCGGCTCAACAACATTGGAGGTTTAGAGCCAAGATGGGGTTTGAGCCCTATGGATGATATCGTGTTAGAGTGCGAGTTCCCTTTTGCTAGGCCTTACGTGGTACAAATTCAAATTAGTCGAGGCCTCAAAGAAAATATCAGACACGAGTAAAAAACAAACAAAAAAATTAGGGCCCCCAAAATTTTGGGGCCTAAAGCTATTGCTTTAATTGCTTGACCCTTCAGCCACCCTGACAGAGGCAGATCAAGAATTTTAAATTTATGGGTTCAAGCTCAAAATTTCTGCCACAACTCATTTGATTTACTAGGTTCGAAATCTATTATTATTTGTACTTCTTTAGTGAATTTTTAACACATATACTGCGTCGGAGCCAAAACTACCATAAGACATACTTTACATCCGCCTACAGATGATGATAATTGGCAATAATTGGCAATAATTGGCCATTGAAACTCTATTTACCGGCCAATCCAAGATTTCAAAAAAAGAACACGAACCATACCTAGGATTTAATTAAACAGACAGTCCACAACCAAAACATACATATAAAATGAATGTTAGAACCAAAAAAAAATCAAAAAATGAAGCTAAAAATCTGATTTTTAATATGGTAATACCTTGTTTTTCTCAATTTTCTTAACAGCAACACGATCTCCAGAAGATTTATCTGTAGCAACATATGTATACCCAAATTGTCCATGACCCAACAATTTACCAATAGTATACCTCTTATCAAAATCTTTATCATACCCAAAATCTGTTCTTTTCCCACAAGGAATAACCCCTCCACTTTGTCTTCTTGAATTTGGCTTAAAAACAACATTCTGCTGAGAACTCCTAGGTTGTTGTTTTTGGTGGCTGTTTTTTGTATTAATATTACCTTTATCTCTATTATAATTTGACCCCTCTTGTTTTCTTGATGTAACAGTTGTTGCTGTTGTTGAAGGACGATTGTGATGAACATTTACATTTGTAGTTGTTGTAGAAGGGGTATTGCTATTTGAGCCACTAACTTTAGAGCTAGAAAAACAGCTGCCCATATTGGTGAAAATGATGAAAAAATGCAAACTTTTGCCTTTTTCAGATCATAACACAATTGAACATAGATCAATATCCATATAATTTCAAGAAAAGAGAAGGTCAAGAAAATATGTTTATATATTAAGGGGAGGTTGGAGAATGTGAAAACAATAATGGAGATTTAAGAGAGGAAAGGAAAGGTTGAAGTAGATAGGAGGAAGAAGGGAAGAAAGAGAGGGTGGTGATGGTGGTGGTCAAAGAGACTTTTTGGAAGAGAGAGAAGGGGGAAAGGGTTCTCCCCCTAATTTTTCCAGTTTGGATGGTGAAAGCTGAAATGTTTTACAATTAAGATATTTATTTACTTATCTATGGTTGTTTTGGCATTTTGCAGATGAAAAGAATTTGTGTTTTTGCTAAGGGAGTAGAAAGCCAGTCCACTCCTTAGAAGCGTTTTTCACACGTCCTAGGAAACCCTCTTTTATGGACCATTTTATTTATTAAAAAATGTAAGGATAAAAAATTATTTTCATGTTTGAAAAACTCAAAAATTATGGTGTAATCCATTGTTAAACCGATATTTGACCACTATTAAAATAATTTTAATTCCGTTTAGTTTTATACTTTGTTACGATCCAATCCCACCAAGTTACAATGGCATATAACACTAGGCAAATCAAGTAACATAAAAGACAACCTAAATTGAGGTTTATCAAATGAATAATGAAATACTAGATTTAATACAAACTACCCCAAGGATCGGTGTCACAAGGAGCAACTAAGCAATAGAATACACCGCTGGTATGAAGAAAATACTATATCAATTTGAATATACATAAATAAAAATATAAGTTCTAAACTACCAGGGATAAAATGACAACTAATAACTGGGACGCTAATATCTTCAATACTCAGCCTCGAACATGATGGTAGGCTATAATCTCGTATTTTAGTTGCTTATTGCACTCTAATTCGCTTTAATATGAGTGTTTTACACTTATTTTGTATTTTATACCGTGTAGGAATAATTCCGAGTTATTTAAATAATGCGGAGCAAATTTGAGCTATTTGGAGCTTTGAAGACTAAGTAGAAACCCAAGGAATTAAGCCCGGTCCCGTTCGAGGGTCGAGGACCGAGTCTAGATATCAAAAATCGACGAAACAAAACAGCTTTGTGAAAATTGCACAGTCACACTGCATGGGGCGATGCGGCAATGCAAGTTATGCCCAGGTTTTATTTTTTTATGTGGTTTGGAATTTTCCACAAGTGTGTCGCATGTTATGGCGCGGGATGCAACGTGAAAGCACAAAACTATTAGAGTGATTTCCCATTTCCGCTATAAAAAAGGCAATTTCGTCTGGGGTTTATTGGGGGATGGCTTAAATACACCAGAAAAATACCATTTCTGGGACTTTTGACACATTTTCGATATAAGGAGGCTAAGGAGGAGTTGGAAGAACATAAGCACAAGAATTTCATCATTCCTTCCTCACTCAAGATCCGTGTTTGGATTGAATTTATGTTTTTTTATACTTTAGTTATATCTGTGAAAAACTTCTATGTATCTATGGAGTAGTTCCTTTTGGGTTTTGATGGATTGGCGTATTGATATCTTTTGTGGATTATAACTTTATTTTTATGTATTTGAATTATTTTGGAAGATTTAATTGTTGCATTTATATTCATTAGTTCTTGTAATTGAAAGAGCCATAACTTGTGATATCTTTGCATTATATTGTTGGTTGAGTTCATAGTTTCTTCTAAGTAATCGAAAGAGGCTGGTTGAACCATTGATTAAACCTAGTTAGGAGAATAATCGAAAGAGGTTTTCCTAAAGACCGACCCACTATGCATTCTTGCATATCTTCACAATACTTAAATTAATTAATCTCGTGAGGTTAAGATTTAATCGAGACAGGAGTTTTTGCTAAACATTTGAACTAATAATAGAGTGAATTCAAGAGACTCACTTGAATATTGAAAGTGAATTTTCTAGAGTTAGATTCCGAATAATTATCTTGCACCTATCATGTCAAGACCCTATCTTCTCCCACTAATAATCTTAATTGCTTATTCTTTGCTTCGATAGTCACTAGTCAATAGCTGTAGAATTTAGATTCTTAGTTAATTTCAATTCTTAGTGATATAAATCCCAATTGTTGGTTCTCCTGGATAGCAATCAAGCTAGAAACTATGAGAATATCGTTTAAATCCAATCCTTGTAGATACGATATTAAATTATACTATCTTTGACTAGCGAACATAATTTAAGTGTGTGTTTTGCGCTCGTCAAATTTTGACGTTGTTTCTGGAGATTGGCAATCAATATAGTGTTTGAAATAGTTTGTAGTGCTAATTAAGGGATTTGTTTTTAGTTTTATTTTTACTTTTATTTTGTTCTTCGTAGGTTTCTCCTCCGTGTACATGTAATAGATTAAGTCTGTTGTGTGACACAACTTCTTGTAAAGAAGTAATACCTTACAAACAGGAATTGGAAAAATACTTGCGACAACTTAGGAAGGAGAAAGAGTTCACCCTAGAGTTCTTGGGGCAACCTTCAACCCAAGAACACACGGCTAATAATAATGACAACGAGGTAGAGGCAGCTGCAAGAGAGACAACTCAACATAGAGAAGAAGCTGCAAATATAGCAGCTGAGGCAGTCCATAGAGCCGCTGAGAAAACTGTCGAGACAATAGGGGTCGAAGATTCAATCTAAATTGACCCTTGATTGAAGACCAATTCGAGAAAGTGACACCCCAACCTAGTAGAGCATTTTGTGATTATGTCAGACCAGTCTAAAATCAAGAATTGTCAAGTATTAGACCACCCCCAATTGCAATAAATAATTTCGAGTTGAAGCAAGGTTTGCTTCAAACCATTAAAAACGACTGCGTTTTTAGAGGGAAATGAACGAAGATTCAAACACGCATCTAATGGACTTCGAGGAGATTATGAACATCTTTCAATACAATGGGTGTCACGATATACGGTGTATTTAAGGGCATTCCCCTTTTCAATTAAAGATTATGCAAAGCAGTAGCTGCGAAGCTTGCCAAATGGATCAATTAGAATGTGGGAGGAAATGACCAAAAAATTTCTTGATAAATACTTCTCCTCAGCTAAGACAGGCAAATTTAGAAGAGAAATCCATAACTTCTACCAGAAAGAAACTGAAACTATTTTTGAATCACAGGAGAGGTTTAAGGAGATAGTTAGAAGGTGTCAACATAGCGGAATTGAACTCTACATGAAACTCCAGGAATTTTGGGATGGATTGAAACCAGCCTCGCGTAGAACATTGAGTAATACAGTCGGAGGTCCTTTTATAAATAAGACTCCATAGGAGATAGTTACAATTCTTAATGAGTTATCCAAAGATCTAATCAGTGGCCCTCTGAGAGTGTTGAAAGAAGAAAATCAGGTGGTGTCCACCAAGTTGATGCTACTATATTTGTGCAAGTACAACTTGATGTTATGGCTAAATAAATATGAAAGCTAACTGTAGCTTCGATTCAAAATGTACCCCGTGCAGCTTGTGATATATGTGGAAGAGGACACCCTACTCATGAGTGTCAAGCCTCAATTAAGGAGGTGAATGCTGTAGGAAATTATAATTTTAGTGCAATAGGTCAGAGGCACCCCGGATTTTCATGGAGTTCACCTGTGGGTACTGCAAAAACATGGAAACAAAACACCCTCAGATTCTAAGGTCTGCACCAATATCTTTATAGCTAGCAGACCAAAAAACTCTAATACCCGAGGGAATACTTGAAGATGTTTTAGTTCGGGTGGATAAGTTTGTATTTTCTGTAGATTTTATAGTGGTAAAGATGGAGGAAAACAAGGAGGTCCCCCTCATCCTAGGAAGATTATTCCTAGAAACGGGTAGAGCAATATTAGATATAAATAAGATAAAACACATTCTTAGAGTGGGTGAGGAGACTGTGACTTTTGAGATGAATATAGAAACGGGGGTGAAAAAAGAGAATCCAACTGCTAGTGTTGTGTGGAAAGTGAAGGGTGTGAAAGAGAAGGTTGCAATGAGTGACAAAGATAAGTACCCCAATAAGGATAAGAAGAAGCTATCTATATGGATGTGTGCACCAGTTCGGGCACAAGGGATGGAGCCCAACTTCGACTTAAAACCCGACTAGATGTTCGTAGAAGTTTTCCATAACTCTTGCTTTTTATTTGTGTGTCATAGGGACATACCACAATTAAAAGTATGGATAGGGATGTATATATGTATAGATGTATGTGTGTGTTTTGTACTTCATTTGATTGGAAATTTTGATAATTTTGACTTCTCCGATGATGGATTTCCTCGGTTGTCTTCTTGAGGGATTAAAGTCGAAGAAACCCCTTAGTTTTTCTTTGAATCGCAGTTCTTTTTCAAAGGTTTTGTTTGAACTGCGTAGGGTTAGTTTTTAATTATTTTTTAGAAGTAGGAAATCTTGTGTTATGACTTGAATTGAAGGCAATATCTCTTAACTTTATTATGCATTGAGAATAGTGAGTGCTCTAGTTGTGATGCTTAGATTCAGTTTTTGACTCTTGTATAAATACTTTAAATTGTATGATCTTACCTTTCTTAACTGCTTTGACTATAGTGTCTCGATGAGTCCGATCCTGAGTCAGTTATGTGTCATGTTTGTGTGAGGTTTTGTGTATTTTGTGCATTGTATTTGATGTCTAGAACTTGCCTTGTGTATTTGCAAAGCTAAATAGTAGTCTTATTCAGTCTTGAAAGTGAAATAGAGGTTTCTTTGTTGAGTCAGCTATATGTTGTACCCACCTAATTGATATGTATCTTAGTTAACCCCTTTGAGCCTGTAATCTCGTTTCTTTGGCAACCATATTATAAACCTTACCCATTTATTTGAATTGACCATCTATTTGAATCTTTTTACCTCTTATGAATACTTGAATTTGTTATGAACTTTATAAAAATTAAAGTATAGGTTGTTGGTTTTGCTTTTAAGTGGAACTATTGAAATAAGTAGAAAGGTGCATTGTTTTGAAAAAGTAAGAGCCACTTAAACTGGAAAAAAAATAAAAAAAATATTCATTGATAGTGGTAACACTTAATGTATTTGTGCTTAAAGAAGTTGGGAATTGACGATACTGATGTGAAGGTGGAGTTATGGTTCGACATAAGTATAGAGTTTTAAACGGTTAAATTATATGTATTAAAGTGCTTAGGGGGTGTGGTCACGCTTATGTCCAAATATACCCTACACATCCCGCAACTTACATTACAACCAAATAGTCTTACTTGATCCTTGATTGAATGGGCTCAATTAGTAGAATAGTACATTACGAGCGAGCTTATGGTACGTCTTTTGTGTCATATGAATGTCACTTATGAGAGTGAGTGAATTCTTTCTATCTTGAGTTACTAATTATTCTTAAACATTATTATGTGTGGAAGTGAGAGCACTTGATTCACGAAGGAAAGGTAATATTGTTGACCTCTGTGTTAGAGTAAGTGAGCGGGGTTTGTGAAAAATGCGTGGTGCTTTTGAGTCAAATCTTGAGGCGAGGATGTTACGGTATTGTGCTTAATCTGTTTTGATTATTCTAGGTGTAATGAATTAGGAGAGTTGTTTAAAAAGGTCATGTCTATGTGAAGTGTAGTTTGATTGCTCGAGGACGAGCAATGGTTTAAGTAAGGGGTATTGATGATAGGCTACAATTTCGTGTTTTAGTCGCTTATTGCATTCTAATTCACTGCACTTTACTTGTGTTGAGCTTTAATTAGTAGTGTTTTACACTTATTTTGTGTTTTATGCCGTATAGGAGTAATTTCGAGTATTTAGATGTTGTAGAGAAAATTCGAGGTATCTGGAGCTTTGAAGTTCGAGTAGAATCCCAAGGGATTAAGTCAGGATCACGTTCGGGGATCGAGGACCGAGTCTGAATATCAAAAATCAATGAAGCAAAACAACTTTGTAAAAACTGCACAGCCACACTACATGGGGCGGCACGACAGTGCAAATTATGCCCAGAATTTGTTTTTTGATGTGTTTTGGAATTTTCCACAAGCGCGCTGCATGTTGCGGTGCGGGGCGCGACGCAATAGCAAAAAAATGTTAGAGTGACTTCCCATTTTCACTAGAAAGGGCAATTTCATTCGGGGTTTATTAGGGGATGGCTTAAAGACACCAGAAAATATCTTTTCTGGGACTTTTGACACAATTTCGACCTAAGAAGGCTAAGGAGGAGTTGGAAAAATATAAGCACAAGGATTTCATCATTCCTTCCTCACTCAAGATCTAGGTCTGGATTGAATTTATGTTTTCCTATACTTTAGTTATACTTGTGAAGAACTTTTCCATGTCTATGGAGTAGTTCTTTTGAGTTTTGATGGATTTGGTGTATTGATGATTGTTTGTGGATTATAACTCTATTTTTATGTATTTGAATAATTTTGGAAGATTTAGTTATTGCATATATATTCACTAGTTCTTTTAATCGAAAGAGGCGTAACTTATGATATATTTGCATTATATTGTTGGTTGAGTTCATAGATTCTTCTAAGTAATCGAAAGAGTCTAGTTAAATCATTGATTAAATTTATTTAGGAGAATAATCGAAAGAGGTTTTTCTAAAGACCGATCCACTACGGATTCTTGCATATCTTCACAGTGCTTGAATTGGTTCATCTCGTTAGGTTAAGACTTAATTGAGAGAGGAGTTTTTGCTAAACGTTTGAACTACTAATAGAGTGAATTCGAAAGACTCGCTTGAACATTGGAAGTGAATTATCTAGAGTTAGATCTCGAACAATTATCTTGCACCTATCCTGTCAAGACCCTATCTTCTCCCACTGATAACCTTAATTTCTTATTCCTTATTTTGGTAGTCACTAGTCAATAGCTATAGAATTTAGATTCTTAGTTAATTTCAATTATTAACAATATAAATTCCAATTTTTGATTCTCCTAGACGAAAATCAAGCTAGAAACTATGAGAATACTGTTTAAATCCAATCCCTGTACACACGATATTATTCTATACTATCTTTGACTAGAGCACAATTTATGTGTGTGTTTTGCGCTCGTCAGAACCCTGCAATAGTTTATCTCCAAAATTTACGCACAAAGTGCAGAAGTTTAATATGAGTACAACTGACCTCATGTACTCAATAAGTATCAATACTAACCTCAACGAAGTAGTGGCGAGATTTAGTCAAAAGATACTCAAATTGTATAGCATGTGCAATTCATAAACATATATAAAATTAGAAAGAAAGAAAAAACAACAAGAAGCAACAAGTATAAATCATAAGGTGCATAATCGAAATAGAAGTTAAGAAGCATATGTTCTTAGATATCATGATCAAAAGTATATATCAATGCACTGAATCTGCATGTAGAGGAGATACATATCAAGCAACATTTATTAAAATTCTTCTATATGAGTCTAGAATGTATATGCATGATAAAGCTCAATCTTTATATCAACCGATGCTTTTCAAATGTCCAACAATATGCTACTAAATTTCATGCATATATAGCGGTTAGAATATGAGGATGATATGCATAAATGCTTTATGTAAAAATGCATGAATTACAAATCTCATGTCAAATTAGAAAATTATCGATTTTTTCACAACTTGCGCACACACGCCCTAAGGTAATGTGCATAATTACGTGCTATAAAGGAATAGACCCAATCCATGGATGTGCCATATCCGAGCATAATATCTCCACAATCAATCATGAGCTGCACGGAAATGTTCCTATCTTGCCAATATATCTCTCATCCCCATTATATATGTCAATCCCCACGAGAACACCCATCGTGTCAATATCCCTCTCATCTTCACCATGCATATATATATATATATATATATATATATATATATATATATATATATATATATACCAATTTGTACGAAAACACCCATTGTGCCAGTATTATTCTCATCCTGGCTATACATGTACAAGAGAGACTAATATGCATAATGCAATGTATATGTACAAGAAATACTCGATATGCATATACATAATATATGACAATGTCTATAACATGTAACCCAATATACTTTTAGCCAATCATGCCCAAATAAAATGTCAAAAGTCTAGAAATAATACTGTCACGACCCAAAATGTACCGTAGTCATGGAACTAGGCCAGCCTCAACTTAACAAATACAATTCAACAACAATAAATTTGAAAACATTACTGGAAAAATTTAACATTTAAAGAAACTGTTTGAAACATAAGAAATCACAATGTACGATACAGTCGAGCCCAAAACCGGGGTGTCATTGAGTACATGAGCGCCTAGATCAGAATACGATGTGTCTAGAGAAATTAGACTCAAAGGTAATGACGAACTCAATCGCAACAGATATAACAGAAATAAATGTGCAGAAACATAGGCGCATTTCAAGTTAAATAGACAGCTCAAGGCAACATGTGCTCCCACTCTCAAGTACTCGACCACTCGATACTGTATATGGCCATACGGCCCAGGGAAATCCATCCCAGAACATATACAACATTGATTGTAAGTCAACCAGTACCGAGGAAAAAGGGCAATCCAACCTTGTGAAGAAATCCATCTCCAGGTATCAAGTACTTCGGACAAATCCATGTCGAGGGAAATACACCCCTCAATAATATCATTCGCGCTCACCGAGGGTGCGTTATAGACTCCGGAAGGGTTACTACAGCCCAAGGCTATCATACTCATCAATATAACCGATGCGGCGTGCAACCCGATCCCATAACTGTCACTCATAATTAGGCTCTCTTCCTTACTCAGTCATCAATTTCTCCAGTCTCACCCACAGGCTCACAATGTCATAAAAACAAACCCGGAACAATGATATGATGAATCAATAACTAACTGATACTGAGATATGATATAAAATGCATGAACATGACTGAGTACGGAATATTAATGAAAATAATGAGATGCCAGCAAGAAATGACCACTAAAGGTCCCAACAATACCAGCATAGAGTCTAAACACAATATCTAGCATGATTACGACCCAATTACTTTATCACATGATGAAAACATGGATATCAACAGGATAAAGTCACTAAAACGTGCCATGGAATCACCAAGGTCACAATTCTTGTGGTGCACGCCCGTCACTTGGCATGTGCGTCACCTCAATACCAATCACATAACATATAATTTATGGTTTTGAACTCTCAGAACCAAGTTTGAAAATGTTACTTACCTCAAACCAAGAAAACTCCTACTCTGCAATGCCTTTGCCTCTCAAATTGGCCACCAAACGTCCTGAATCTTCCACAAGCAATTCAATACGATCTATATAGGCTAAAGGAATCAATTCCACAAGAAAAATACCAAATTATAGCCAAAAATCCAAAATCGGCTCAAACCCGGCCCTTGTGCCTACATCTTGAAATCCGACAAAAGTCACAAAACCCGAAAACCCATTCACTCACGAATCTAACCATACCAAATTTACTCAAATTCGACAATAAAATCCCATTCAGAACCTCAAAATTCCATCTTAAGAACACTTCCTCTTTTTTCCCAATTCTCCACCCTAAATCACACATTAGATGATAAAATTAAAGATATAATTATAGTATTTAACCAAAATCAAGTGAGAAACACTTAACCCAATCAACTCCGTGAAAATCCCTTCGAGAATCACCTAAATGCTTGATATCTAGTTCAAAATATGAAAAATGAGCTCAAACTCTCGATTTTGATTTTAACACTGTCCGCCCAGATTTCCTTCTTCGCGAACGCAACCATCCTCTCGCATTCACGTAGACCAACTCTGACTGCGTCCTCCGCTTTCATCTTCGGGAAAACGACAACACCTTCGTGAACGCGATGCTTTACCTACTCCAACCTTCGCAAACGCGACCCTCGCCTCGTGTACGCGTAGACCAAGGACCTAGTTCCCCAACTGCCTCACTCCTCTTCATGAACATGACACCACTCATGCTTTCGCGATGCACATACTGCCCTACCTTTCACGTTCACGTCCTCTGCTTCGCGAGCATGAAGAACAAAAATTCACCATCTCAGAAACACTCTTTGCGAATGCAAGGCCCCTCTAGCGAACGCGTAAGAGGAAACCAAAAACAAAATACATCAGCAAATCAATTATCTCACCAAGGCCAAAAATGATCTGTTAACCACCCAAAACTCACTCGAGGCACTCAGGGCCTCAACTAAACATACCAACACATCCCATAACATCATACAAACTTAGTCAAACCTTAGAATCACTCAAAACAACATCAAAACACCAAATTACACCCGGATTCAAGCCTAAAGAACTTCTAAACTTCCGAATTCCACAAATGATGCTGAAACCCACAAAACCACGTTCGAATGACCTCAAATTTTGCACATAAGTCACAAATGACACCACGAGCCTACTCCAACTTTCGGAAATCCAATCCAACCCCGATATCAAAATTTCCATTGTCAGCCAAAATCGCCAAAATTCTAACTTTTGCCAATTAAAGTCTAATTCTACCACGTACCTCTAAATCACATTTCGGACATGCTCCTAAGTCCAAAATCACCTAACGGAGCCATTGAAATTCAAAACTGAGGTCGTTTACACGTAAGTCAACATCCGATCAACTTTTTAAATTTAAGCTTTTAAATGAGAGTCCATGTGTCTCAATTCACTCCGAAACCCCTCCGAACCCGAACCAACTAACCCGGTATATCACAATATAGATGAAGAACACAAAAGAAGTAGTAAATGGGGGAACAAGGCTATAACTCTCGAAACGACCGGTCGGGTCGTTACATCGTTCCCCTATTAAACAAACGTTCATCCTTAAACGGGTCTAGAAATATACCTGGAGCCTCAAATAGGTATGTGTATCTTCTCTGCATCTCCCACTCGATCTCCCAATTAGCCTCCTCCACGGGCTAACCTCTCCACTTTACCTTCACTGAAGCTATGTCCTTTGACCTCAACTTTCGAACTTGACACCCCAAAATAGCCACCTACTTCACATCATAAGTCAAATCACCATCCAACTGAACCGTGGTGAAATAAAAAATATGAGACGGATCGCCGATATACTTTTAAAACATAAGAACATGAAATACTGGATGCACACTCGATAAGCTGGGTGGCAAAGCAAGCTCATATGCCACATCTCCAATACTCCGAAGCACCTTAAATGGCCCAATAAATCGAGGGCTCAACTTGCCTTTCATTCCAAATCTCATAACACCCTTCATAGGTGAAACCTTTAGTAAGACCTTCTCCCCAACCATGTAAGACATGTCACAGATCTTTATGTCAGTATAACTCTTTTGTCTCGACTTCGCCATGCGAAGCTGCTCCTGAATCAATTTCACCTTGTGTAATGCATCTTGAACTAAGTCTGTAGCAAGAAGCGTAGCCTCACCCGGATCAAACCAACCCACTGGAGATCTACACCGCCTCCCATATAATGCCTCATACGGAGCCATATGAATACTCGACTGATAACTGTTGTTGTAAGCAAACTCCGCGAGTGGCAGGAACTGGTCCCATGAACCCCCAAAATCAATAGCACAAGCGCATAGCATGTCCTCAAATATATGAATAGTGTGCTTGGACTATCTGTCCGTCTAAGGGTGAAATGTTGTGGTCAACTCAACCTGAGTGCCCAACTCTTGTTGCACGGTCCTCCAAAACTACAATGTAAATTGCGTGCCTCTGCCTGAAATGATGGAAACTGGTACCCCATGAAGGCGAACAATATTTCAGATGTAAATCTCAGCCAATCACTTTGAAGAATAAGTAGTACTCAAAGGAATGAAGTGCACGGACTTGGTCAGCCGATCTACAATCACCAAATAGCATCAAACTTCCTCGAAGTCCGTAAGAGCCCAACTACGAAATCCACGATGATCCGCTCCCACTTCCACTCTGGAATATCTATCTTCTAAAGCAAGTCAACCAGTCTCTGATGCTCATATTTCACCTACTGATAGTTGAGACACCAAGCTATAAACCCAACTATGTCTTTCTTCATCCTCTTCCACTAATAGTGCTACCTCACATCCTGAAACATTTCCGCAACACCCAGATGGATGGAATACTGCGAGCTATGGGCCTCTTCAAGAATCAACTCTTGTAACCCATCCACATTGGGCACACATATCTGAACCCACATCCTCAATGCCCCATCATCACCAATAGTCACATCTTTGGCATCACCATGCCGAATCCTGTCCTTGAGGACAAGGAAATGAGGATCATAATACTCGTGCTCTCTGGTGCAATCGAATAAGGAAGCCCGAGAAACCACACAATCTAGGACCTAACTGGGATCCAAAATATCCAATCTCAAAAAGTGGTTGGCCAAAGCCTGAAAATCAACTACAAGGGATCTCTTACTAACATGAAGGAATGCAAGATTACCCATACTCACTACCTTTCTACTCAAGGCTTCAACCACCATATTGGCATTTCTTGGATGGTACACAATGGTAATATCATAGTCCTTTAGCAGCTCCAACCGTCTCTGCTGCCTCAAATTGAGATCCTTCTGCTTGAACAAGTGTTGGAGGCTATGATGATCAGTAAACACCTCACAAGACACACCATAGAGATAATGTCTCCAAATCTTCAATATGTGAATAGTGACAGCCAACTCCAAATCAGGAAAAGGGTAGTTCTTCTCATGGGGCTTCAATTGACGCGAAGCCTAAGCAATTACTCTACTCTTCTGCATCAAAGCACACCTAATGCTGATTCGAGAAGCATCACAATATACATTATAAAAACCAGAAGCTGATGGCAGAACTAACACTAGGGTTGTGGTCATAGCAGTCTTGAGCTTGTGAAAGCTCGCCTCACACTCATCTGACCACCTGAAAGGAGCACCCTTTTGGGTTAATTTGGTCAAGGGCGAAGCAATAGACGAGAAATCCTGCACAAACCGATGGTAATAACTAGCCAACCAAGAAAGCTCCAAATTTCTATGGCTGAAGACGGTCTAGGCCAACTCTGAATTGCCCATATCTTCTTCAGATCAACCTGAATACCCTCATTAGACACCACGTGTCCCAAGAACGCTACTAAACTGAGCCAAAACTCACACTTTGAAACTTGGTATAAACTTCTCCTCCCTCAGTCGTTGTAGTACAACTCTCATTTGCTCGGCGTGCTTCTCCTGGCTATGAGAGTACAATAGGATATCATTAATGAATACAATAATGAACAAGTTGAGATAAGGCTAAAACATGTTGTTCATCAAATGCATGAATGCTGCTGGGGCATTGGTCAGCCCAAAAGGCATTACAAGGAACTCATAATGATCATATCGGGTCTAGAAAGCTGTCGTAAAAATGTTCGAGTCCCTAATCTTCAGGTGGTGATAGCCTAACCTCAAGTCAATCTTGGAGAAAACCCTCGTCCCATGAAGCTGGTCAAGTAAATCATCAATACAGGGCAAAGGATACTTGTTCTTGATTGTGACTTTGTTCAATTGCCTGTAATCAATACACATTCTCATAGTGCCATCTTTCTTCTTCACAAATAGAACGGAGAACCTCAAAGTGACACACTAGGCTGAATAAACTCCTTATTAAGAAGTTTCTGAAGCTGCTCCTTCAATTCCTTTAACTCCATCGATGCCATTCGATACGGTAGAATAAAAATGGGCTGAGTGACTGACACCAAATGAATATCGAAGTTAATATCCCTGCCCGATGGCATACCCGACAGGTCTACAGGAAACACATCCGAAAAATCTTGCACCACTTAAACTAAATCAATAGTAGGAGTGTTTCCACTAATATCCCTCACAAAGGCCAAATAAGAAAGACAACCCTTCCCAACCATTTGTTAGGCCTTCAAGATTGAAATCACTTTATTTGGAACATAATCCAATAAACCTCGCTACTCAATTCGTGGCAACCCCGGCATAGTCAACGTCACCATCATACCGTGACGATTCAGAATAGCATGACATGAAGATAACTAATCCATGCCCAATATCACATCAAAGTCAACCATACTAAGCATCAACAAATCAACTTTGGTCTCTAATCCCCCAATACTCACTATACACGACCAGTATACATGGTCCATAATAATAGTATCGCTCACCGGCATAGATACATGGATAGATAAAACTAGAGACTCACGTGGCATGTCCAGATAATGAGCAAAATTTGATGAAACATATGAATAAGTGGAACTAGAGTCAAATAATACAGAAGCATTTCGATGACATACAGAGATAATACATGTGATCACTATGTCTAAAGCAATGATATCAAGTCTAGAAGGGAGTTCATAGAAACGATCCTGACCGCCACCTGATCGTCCTCCCCCTCTAG
This sequence comes from Nicotiana glauca, assembly GCA_026770625.1. Taxonomy (NCBI): domain Eukaryota; kingdom Viridiplantae; phylum Streptophyta; class Magnoliopsida; order Solanales; family Solanaceae; genus Nicotiana; species Nicotiana glauca. Next base: position 20,659 of record MU726397.1, on the reverse strand, counting down.
GGCGACCACTAGCTGACTAACCTCCACCCCGAGCTGGCTGGGTAGGTGGTGAAGTAACTGGTGCTGAATTCGAAGGATGACTCCTCTGTTGAGATGAACCTCTCATAAGGCAAGGACATTATCTCTTGATATGACCCAAATCTCCATACTCAAAGCAACCTATACCGGCCACGAGGGACTAAAAGGAGCCCTAAGCACCGGGATAATTGCTAGAAGGCCCTGACATAGATGAACCCTGAGCTGATGGTGCATGAGACAAACTCTGAGCTGGAAGGGAACTGAGAGATGAGTGGCCCTAGTGGGAACTGTGAGAACCATGGCCAGAAGATGCACCACAGTGAAATAGGCGGTCCGGCTAAGCATGCTTGTACGGACAACCTCTGCTATGGTGAAACTGACCCCTATAAGGAACACCACAAAAGTTACCTGAACCACGAGACCTCTTGGCCTCCCTCTCAACCCGCTCCTGACTACTGACCGACTCTATCTCCCGAGCAATGTCAACAACCTCATCAAAGGTAGCACCAGACACCCTCTATCTGGCCATAAACACCCGCAACTAAAATGTGAGGCCATCAATGAACCTCCTGATCCTCTCTCTATCTGTCGGAACCAACCAAACAACATGATGGGCAAGCTCAGAAAATCTCATCTCGTACTACATCATAGTCATGTCATCCTGATACAACCTCTCAAACTACATGCGCAGCTCCTCTTAGCAAGACTGTGTCACATGCTTCTCCAGGAAGAGAACGGAGAACTGCTTCCATGTAAATGGCACTGCACCCACCGGCCTACGCCTCTCATAAGCCTCCCACCAAGTGAAAGGCAACTAAAGTGAATTGAAAAGTAGTGAACGAGACCTCACTAGTCTCCAGAGTACCTGGTGTGCGGAGAATCCTCTGACACTTGCTCGCCCTCTACACCGTTGGAAGTCGGAGACTGGAGCCTCCCAAACCTCTCCAATATATGTTGCTCATCATAGGACATGATTGGAACCACATAGTCTTGAGCAGGTGCAACCAGCTGGGCTGGTGGTGCCCCCAGTGTTTGGAATCCATGTACCACCTGCTTTTGTGTACGGACGGTAGGAGTATAAGTACCTCCCCGGCTTGGGAAGTGGATGTTTCAATAGAAACAAAGACCAGCTAAGCAAGACTGGTGCACACGATCAGGATCTGAGCTAAGGTATCCTGAAGACCTAAGATCACGAAGGGCACAATTGGTGCCTGAGTTGGGCCCGCTGGTGCATCCACAACTAGGAACTAATCATGAACTAGGGCAACTGGTGGATCTGCAAGTGCTTCCCTAGTTGTTGTGCGAGCTACACCTCTGCCCCTACCACGGCCTCTACCGTGACCACGGCCTCTCGAGGCCCCGACTGGTGGCGCTGGTGGCTGTCCGACCTACTTAGTAGCACGTGTCCTTACCATATGTGAGAGAATAGAATAACAGAAGTTTAGTTACCAGTATCAACAAATTTGTACGATAGCAATTCAAGAATGTGAAGTTTCCTAAGAGTTCTGCAGCCTTTAAAGATAAGTACAGACGACTCCGTACCAATTTATGAGACTCTACTTAACCCGCTCATGAATCGTGAGACCTATGTAACCTAGGCTCTGATACAAACTTGTCACGATCCAAAATCAATTATCGTGATGGTGCCTATCATGGAACTAGGCCATCCTCAACTCAACAAACCCAACACAACAACAATACATTTGAAAACATTAACGGAACCATTTAACATTTAAAGGAAACTATTTGAAACATAAGAAATCCCAATATAGCATACAATCAAGCCCAAAATTAGAGTGTCACTGAATACATGGCATCTAGATTAAAATACAGTCCACTACAATGTCTAGAGAAATAAACTGAAAATATGACAAAAGATAAAGAAGGAGAGTCAAGGCCCAAGAATGCCATGCAGCTACCTCGATAGTCTCCAAACTCAGGAACCTCTGTCACACCTCCTTTTTCCTACACCCCTGGAAGAGGGTATAATAAAGGGAGTTATTTTCAACTTGAAGTGACAATCAAAATGAGATTGTTTATTAAGAGATTCAAAGTCACCACTTGGGATGTTTATGGTTCCTGGTGTCCTAAGTCACCGGTTTGAATCCCGAATCGAGGAAAAGATTGACTCTGTTTAACAGTCAGCGAACCAAAAATCCGAATAAGGAATTCAGTTAACCCGGAAGAAGGTGTTAGGTATTCCCGAGTTCCGTGGTTCTAATACGGTCGCTCAACTATTACATTCAGCTTAATTATCTGATTTTAGAACATTTTGGACCTATGTGCAAGTTTTAAACTTTTAACCACTTTTATTTATATATTTTTTAGAGAAAAATTGCAACTTTATTAAAACACGCCTCAAATCACGTCACATAAATGCGCCCGTAGTGTTTGACACATTTTAACATCGTTGAGATTTGGATTTGGGTCACATAAATGTGCACCCGAGTTTAGGAAAGTAGATTATTAGAATACGCGCCTAAAGCAACTACGCATTTTCAACTTTGCGAGGGACATGAAATTTACTAAATGGCACGCCTCGGATTCTAAGGATTGAAACAAAATTAATTAGGCGAGAATCGCGCAATTTGTCATTTTTGTTTAGTATGGCGCACCTCGAATTATTCAAGAGAAAGGAGGGAATTTCAAGCTAAATGCCTTGAGGGCCATACATTATGCGATCTTTTTTTATTTATGGCGCGCCTCAGGTTTACTCTTCTTTCTATTTTTCTAAAAAAAAACTTATCAGTGTATTAAGGTTCTCAAAATAATTCATCACTACACATTACATTAATGATTGAAACAATTCCAAATCAAACAGTTAACAATAATAAAAAATATTGGGCCTGGGCAAATGGTTCTACACATAAAGAAATGGGCAAGTCTCTAACTCAAGCCCAATGTGAGCCCAAGTTCTTGAAAGGTAAGCATCAACAATGCTGGACTCGAGATCCAGTATCTGAACTTGCAAAATATCAACTTATGAAGTATATTAAGACCTCAGGATTAAACAGATATTAAATAACCATACTCAAATCAAATTTGAAACTATCTTTTTCAAACAGCTAATTGAATACAAAACAATCACTTGGTACTTAACAGAACTAACACGAGACCTTCAGAAAATCAGTTCTAAGTGACCTTCATTTGACTTCGCTTATTACCAGAAAACTTAAGACAATTTAAAACATATCCAAACCAACCATTACAATTTAAGTAACTCTTAATTAGAACCAATCCAACCCAAAAACCCAATCACTCACAGTCCAATTATTACAAGTATTGGAATACCTATATCATATAGTTCTCATACTCCAATGGAGCCTAAATCCAGCATTCAAAACCAAAATATGCTTTCATAAAGAAACATCTATATCAAACTAACTAAACATAAATAATATAAAGCTGAATTGCATGGTAATCAACAGAAATCGATTTTTCATGTTTCCAAATCCTCATACACGTTCAAGTAAGCTTCCATTCCATTACAAATTCAAGGGAAATACCTGGAAATCACAACAAAAATGAAAGGTGAAGGATCAACAGAGTAACAGCAACAATGAACCCAGATTCGACACACCAGAACAAAGAATTCAACTCACAACCTAACAAATTGTAATATTGGAACAACTTGAACCACAAAATTCTCAGAAAGCCAATGGAACAGTAATTCGGACAACAAAACTTCTAATCCAGCTTGAAACCAAATTCAGACCATCTCAAACACATAATGAATCAATGAGTGTTTTCACAAACTTGAAATTTGAAAAATCAGAAAAGGAAGTTAATAAAATAGTAAAAATTCACAGCCGTTCTATTTTTTTTCCAGATTTTTATCACTTAATCTCTATCAATGTTCTGATTCTTTCCCTTCTATCTCCCTAACAGACTCATCAGTGTTGTTCCCTCTCCAATTCTTTCTATTAGTGTCTTAATTTGTGTATCAATGTCTGTATTTTTCAGTTCTCAAATTTCTCTCTCTTCAGACTATCAATGTTTTTCTCCAGATTCTCTGTCCTCAACAACCCTTGAAATAGGCATTAAGTTAGTGTTCTCTCCATTACCAGTCAACTTTTCATTTTTAACTATCCACTAACTTAGTGCTTATAATTTAATTCATTAGTATCCTTTCTAAACCTTATCACTTATTAGCAGCCACCTAATTCAATTATTTTGGTTCCCTCATTACACAATTCTCAAATTAGCCCTTACACCCCTGTTAATTACTGCCGGACCTCAAATGGGTATGGGTTAATCTTGACCCAAACATTTATCAGGCCTTTGAAATGGGGTCAAGAATGGCCTGAAGGCCCAAACCATCCAATTAACCTAAGTTCTAAATTCAGTGATTTTACCAAAAATTAGAAGAAAACAAACATTTGAATGGTTCGAAAACTAAAACTAGTTATAAGACTGATTAACAACATATACAAACATGAACTTAAGAAAAACAAACGGATAATTAATAATTTCAAATAAAACCTAATTCAAATCTTAACTAAGTTAAAAAAGAAGAAGAGAAGAAGAAGAGGCAGAGGTGAAATAGACGTAAAAACAACAAGAAATGATGCAGGGAAACTCACCGGTCAGTAATGAATTAAAGGGAACCTTCGAATCTCCAATTTTAAACCAAATTTTGACTTTAACTGTGTGTTCTTATCGAGAACACATGGAGAAATTCAAAACTAGCTTAAATCTTCAACGAATAGGGACTTTGAGGTTTTAGGAACCCTAGATTTGAAATTCGACACGTTCTGGTTTGATTCGAGGGTAATAAATTGTGGATTAGAGAAGAAGGGGGTAAAATGGTTTGGTGGTATTAATTTAGGACTAGTTGGGGCAGGCGCCGCCACCGGAGAATATTAGGACGGCGCTAGGGTTCGTCCCTTCGAATCGATATTCGAAGGATTTTAGGGGTGTTCGAAGGAAATGGAGCAGGGGTTTGGAAAGGGGAGGGTAAGGGGAGTCTGGGGTGTATTTTTGGCAGTGGTTGCCACCGTCCGCCGCAGTGGGCGATTTTCGGAAGGTGGAAGGTGGCAGAGTGAGGGGGTAGTCTATTTGGTCTCTGCATAAAGACGAATAAAGGGGGCTTCTAAGGGGGGTAAGGGGTTAGGTTTTTAGGTATATTAAAATTAACCATTTAATTAGGGCCGTTGGATGATTGGGATCCAACAGCTCTGATCGAATTGCTAATTAAAACGGGGTCATTTTGGTTAAAACTCCGGAGACGGACCGGGTTGGTGACACGGGTCGGGTTGGGTAATAGGCGATGGGGCGCGTTTTGGACCGTTGGATGGACGATTTTGAACGGTTCAGATCACCGAGACCGAAACGGTGTCGTTTCATTTAATGATGGAGTGGACCAGGTTGGGGAAGGTATTGGGCTGTGTTAATTGGATTCGAACTGGGGAAATGGAATTGGGCTTATGAATTTAATTAAAACTGGCCCAAGATTCCGATTTCTTATTTTCTTATTTTATTTTTCTTTTCTAATTAAAATAAAATACCAACCTAAACTAAACCTTGACCAAATTATGCTAAAAATACTGATCAACTCTAAGTAGTAATTATCATAAATAATTAAATAACAAATTAAAGAAAATCACACAATTTTGACATTAAACACAAAAAATGCAAAGTACGTTATTTTTGTAATTATTTTTTCATTTTTGTAAAATAAAAAACTTATTTAATTAATCCTAATTGTAAAATTAAATCCTAAATGCAAATGCAACTTATTTTTTGTATTTTTTCATTAATTTAAATAAAATAAACATGCACAGACAAATGCAACTAATAACGGAAAATACCATAAAAATCCACAAAATTGCAAACAAATAAAAATTATTTTATTTTGATTTTGTGGGAGTAATTCACATAGGGCAAAAATCACGTGCTCACAGCTGCCCCTCTTTGTCCGAAAATACGAAGAGTTTTCGTGCAAAGATAAAGTGAGCGGATACGAGCTATTTTTGCTCATTTGAATACTCCGTGAGAAGCATTTTTTGAAAGATTTGACTGAACCTCTGCTTCAAAGGTTTTGTACATATCCTTGACTAAAAAAGGAATCAGGTCAATGTAGTTTGGGAAGTTTTGGTAGCTAGGACTACCATAAAACTGTGATTTCACTGTTGCTGCTGCTGATGCTGCTATTGCTTACTGACCTCCTTATTACACCATGACAAAAAAGAAGCTAGACTAAGCTTATGATCTATGAACTACAAAGATCTATTCTATACTTCTCAAGCTTGATCTTGCAGTTTTTGCTGCCTGTTTGACTTGTATTCTCCAAGCGAGATTCCTTTGTTGCCGACTTGAATTATAATCTGGAATGCTTTCCCTTTTCTTCGGGTGGATGCCAGATTCCTGAACTTGAACTGCTTCTTCCCTTCCTATGAAACTCGAATTGTTTTCCTCTTGAAACTTGAATTATCTTCTTTTGACCAATGTTGCCTTCCCTTGGTTCTCCAGGTGGGCGCTTCACTGCTTGACTTGAATTGTATTCCCTTGCTCTCCAGGTAGGCGCCGAACTTCTTGACCTTAATTGTATTCCCTTGCTCTCCAGGTGGGCGCCTGACTTCATGACTTGAATTGTTCTTCCTTATTTTCCAAGTGGACGCCTGACTTCTGAATATTTAACTGTTGTTCCTTGTTCTCCAGGTGGACGCTTGACTTCCAAAAACTTTAACTATTGTTCCTTGTTCTCCAGGTGGATGCCTGACTTCCAAAACTTCAACTATTTTTTCTTGTTCTCCAGGTGGACGCCTAACTTCCAAAATCTTTCATATTGTTCCTTGTTCTCCAGGTGGACGCCTGACTTCCAAAAACTTCAACTATTGTTCCTTGTTCTCCAGGTGGACGCCTGACTTCCAGAAACTTCAACTATTGTTCCTTGTTCTCCAGGTGGATGCCAGACTTCTAAAAACTTCAACTATTATTCCTTGTTCTCCAGGTGGATGCCTGACTTCCAAAATCTTCAACCATTATTCCTTGTTCTCCAGGTGGACGCCTGAGTTCAACTATTGTTCCTTGTTCTCCAGGTGGACGCCTGACTTCCAAAATCTTCAACCATTGTTCCTTGTTCTCCAGGTGGACGCCTGAGTTCAACTATTGTTCCTTGTTCTCCAGGTGGACGCCTGACTTCCAAAAACTTCAACTATTGTTCCTTGTTCTCCAGGTGGACGCCTGACTTCCAAAAACTTCAACTATTGTTCCTTGTTCTCCAGGTGGACGCCTGACTTCCAAAAACATCAACTATTATTCCTTGTTCTCCAGGTGGACGCCTGATTTCCAAAATCTTCAACTATTGTTCCTTGTTCTCCAGGTGGATGCCTGACTTCCAAAAACTTCAACTATTGTTCCTTGTTCTCCAGGTGGACGCCTGACTTCCAAAATCTTCAACCATTGTTCCTTGTTCTCCAGGTGGATGCCTGACTTCCAAAATCTTCAACCATTGTTCCTTGTTCTCCAGGTGGACGCCTGACTTCAACTATCTTCATCTATTGTTCCTTGTTCTCCAGGTGGCGCCTGACTTCCAAACACTTCAACTATTATTCTTTGTTCTCCAAGTGACGCCTGACTTCCAAAAACTTCAACTATTGTTCCTTGTTCTCCAAGTGGATGCCTGACTTCCAGAACTTTAACTATTTTTCCTTGTTCTCCAGGTGGACGCATGACTTCCAAAATTTTCAACTGTTCTTTCTTGTTTTCGAGGTGGACACCTGACTGGTGCTTGCCTTTCTTTACGGTGGCATTCTCCGACATAAACGACACTTTCTGCCCCTGTTTCAAATCAAAGAAAATCTTGTCAGTTTAAAAATATGGTGGTTGGTTGTGATACTCTTGCTGGGGATGACTTTCCCCTTTCTCCTTTCCATGCTCTGTTTTGTCCGACCGCCTTCAACTTGGTCGAGTATTTCCGACCTTCTGACTATTTCTTAGCCACAAACTTCCCATCTATTGCTTTCCACTTCATTTTGACCCCATACTCTTTCATGAAGTCTTAACTATTCCATCATTTGGACTTTCAATGACGCCTTTTACATCCCACCACACTATCTCCGGCATGTTATAGCCACACTTCTCTTTGCACCACATTGGCAATTGGTAGTAAGCTCTGAAAATCCTTCTTATTTGTTAACCAAACTATAATTGAAAAGACCTTAACCAAAAGAAATGAAATGCGATGATTTCAAAAGACAGAAATAAGAAGAAAATCCTCCTTTAGAAGATTGTTTGAGAAAAGAAAAGGACTTATCTAAATGGAATAACCGATACCAACGATCATGTAGTGCATTTCAGATTAATCAACCCAGTCTATTAAATCAATCAAATTTCCAATTGTCTTGCTTTGCACCTCAAGGTTTCCACAACCCAATTCTTTGCCGAATCACCATCGTTGTTCAGCTTGATGCCTTGACGGACCTTTGCCGTCAACCTTATCTTATTTGTCCCTTTCTCAATTCCTTGCCGCCTTATGGTACCCGTGAAGGTTTTCATCGATAAGACTCTCTCATTTCTTTCAGCTTTCATCGCCTTTTATTGCCCTTTCTAGGGTTTTCACCAAAAAGACTCTCTCATTTTTACTTTCTCTTAGCCTTTGTCGCCTTATAGTGCCTTTGCGGGTTTTTACCACTAAGACTCTCTCATTTTTACTTTCTCTAAGCCTTTGTCGCCTTACAGTGCCCTTGCGGGTTTTCACCAATAAGACTCTCTCATTTTCATTTTTCTTGCTTAAACCGGAGTGTTTCCCTTGACTTGCTTGACTTGGCATCTCTCGAAGATTGATCGGGAGGTCTTTTTTAGGACATCCACGTGGGTTCTTGGGTATGGTTGGAAAGAAAAGGGTATCAAAAGGCTCAAAACAACTTTGATGGGTTAGAATTACAATTTTTGGAATCAGACTTACTTCCATAATCACAACTTCTTCTTCAGTTTCTTGCTTGGGGATCTTTTATTTTTTTATTTTACTATGACCGGGTTGTGAGGATGCCTACGTATCCATAAAGGAATCAGGTCAAACGTAGTTCACACGAATTTCCTTGTTGTTATAGTTTTTCTTTTCACTTATTTTTTCTTTTTTTCTTTCTTTTCGTTATTGATTCCAAAAGAGGGGTATGAAATAAAATAAATAAGGCTAAAAAGGGTAAGCAAAGGGTAAAGTGTTTAGGTAGTAGAACAAATTTCCTTCGTCATTTCAACCTTCGAAATAATGCCAAGTACAAACAATCAATAATTATATCAAAGAAACCATACATAATATCTCTTGACTGCATCGGAATTGATAGCCATATCTATGCATTTTCCTTCGATATCTGTTAAACATAAAGCACCATTGGACAATACTCTGGTCACAATGAACGGTCCCTGCCAATTCGGGGTAAACTTTCCCTTCGCTTCAGCCTGATGTGGAAGGATACGTTTCAATACTTACTGTCCCACTTCAAACTTTCGGGACGCACCTTCTTGTTATATGCTCTTGCCATTCTCTTTTGATACAACTGGCCATGACATACTGCTGCCAACCTTTTTTCATTAATCAAGATCAACTGCGCCAAACAGGTTTTGACCCACTCGTCATCATTAATCTTAGCCTCGGCGATAATTCGAAGGGACGAGATTTCAATTTCCGCAGGTATTACTGCTTTACTGCCATATACCAATAAATAAGGACTTGCACCTACTGAAGTACGAACAGTAGTGCGATAACCCAACAGTGCAAATGGTAACTTTTCATGCCACTGCTTGGAACTTTCTACCATTTTCCTCAGTATCTTCTTTATGTTTTTGTTGGCTGCCTCGGCTGCTCCATTCGCCTTGGGACGATATGGGGTGGGATTGCGATGCGTAATCTTGAACTGTTGACATACTTCCTTCATCAAATTGCTGTTAAGATTAGCACTATTATCTGTGATGATTACCTTTGATATCCCAAATCAACATATGATGTTTGAATGAACAAAATCAACCACTGCCTTCTTGGTTACAGACTTGAAAGTTTTAGCCTCAACCCACTTGGTAAAGTAATCAATGGCCACTAGAATGAACCTGTGTCCGTTGGATGTTGCTGGATCGATGGGTCCAATGACATCCATGCCCCAAGCAACAAAGGGCCATGGTGCTGACATTGTGTGCAATTCTGATGGCGGAGAATGAATCAAATGGCCGTGTATCTGGCATTGATGACATTTGCATACAAAGCTGATACAATCTCGCTCCATGGTGAGCCAATAATAACCTGCTCGAAGGATCTTCTTCACCAACACATATCCGTTAATATGTGGTCTGCATACTCCTGAATGTACTTCTGTCATGACTGCCATGGCTTGCCTAGCATCTATGCATCTCAGCAATCGAAGGTCTGGTGTTTTTTTGTACAAAACTCCTCCACTGAAAAAAAATCCATTTGCCAATTGTCGAATTGTTCTCTTTTGATCTCCCATGGCTTGGACCGGGTATATCCCATTCTGATGTACTTCTTGATATCATGGAATCATGGTTCGCCATCGAGTTCTTCTTCCACTATATCACAGTAAGCATGCTGATCGCGAACTTGAATATGCAAAGGATCAATATAAGCTTTATAGATGGTGCAACATTGCTGCTAAGGTAGCCAAAGCGTCGGCAACCTCATTATGGATTCTTGGAATATGTTTGAACTCCACTGATCAAAGCCGTTGACAAAGATCATGCAAACATTGTCGAGAAGGTATGAGCTTCAAATCTCGTGTTTCCCATTCTTCTTGAATTTGATGCACCAGAAGGTCTGAGTCTCCCAAGACCAAGACTTCCTAGACATCCATGTCTGCGGCTAATCTTAAACCCAAAATGCATGCCTCGTACTCGGCCATGTCGTTGGTACAATAAAAACGAAGCTGAGCCGTAACAGGATAGTGATGCCCTATTTCAGAAATAAGCACAGCCCCTATTCCAACTCCTTTCATGTTCGCAACCCATCAAAGAAAAGTTTCCAACCTGGTTTTTCCGTTAATTCCAGCTCATCAATATGCATTGCCTCTTCATTAGGAAAATAAGTCCTCAATGGCTAGTATTCTTCATCGACCGGGTTCTCGACCAAGTGATCGGCCACTGCTTGGGCTTTCATTGCAGTCCTCGTCACATAGACAATGTCAAACTCCATGACTAATATCTTCCATTTCGCAAGTCTCCCTGTGGGCATAGGCTTTTGGAAGATATACTTCAACGGATCCAAATGTGAAATGAGGTAAGTAGTGTAGGACGACAGATAATATTTCAATTTCTGTGCTACCCAAGTTAAGGCGCAGCATGTCCTCTCAAGGTGAGTGTACTTAACCTCATAAGCCGTGAACTTATTGCTAAGATAGTAGATGGCTTATTGCTTCCTGCCGGTGATATCATGTTACCCAAGTACACAGCCAAATGAATTTTCCATGACTGTTAAGTAGAGAATCAAAGGTCTCCCTGGTTCGGGGGGAACTAACACAGGTGGGTTTGATAAGTACCCCTTTATCTTATCAAATGCCTCTTGACACTCCTCCGTCCACTCAACTGCAGCATCCTTCTTTAGCAATTTGAAAATAGGCTCACAAGTTATTGTGAGCTGAGCAATAAACCTATTGATGTAGTTCAACCTTCCTAACGGACTCATCACTTCAGTCTTGTTCTTCGGGGGTGGAAATTCTTGGACGGCTTTGATCTTTAATGGGTCCAACTCAATGCCTCGCCGACTAACTATGAATCCCAATAGATTTCTGGATGGAACACCAATGCGCACTTGGCAGGGTTAAGCTTGAGGTCGTACCTACGAAGCCTTTGGAAAAACTTCCTTAAGTCTCCAACTTGGTCGGCCTGTTGCTTTGACTTTATGATCACATCATCCACATACACCTCAATTTTCTTATGTATCATATCATGAAACACATTAGTCATTACCCTTATGCAGGTTGCCCCAACGTTCTTCAAACCAAATGACATTACCCTGTAGCAATAAGTTCCCCACGGCGTGATGAATGTTGTCTTTTCTGCATCTTCTTCATCCATCAGAATTTGATGATACCCGGCATAACAATCCACAAAATATCCAATCTCACGCTTTGCACAATTGTCAATCAAGATGTGAATATTGGGTAGTGGGAAGTTATCTTTTGGGCTTGCTTTGTTGAGATTGCGATAGTCAACGTATACTCTGATTTTGCCGTCCTTCTTCGGCACTGGCACAACATTAGCCAACTAATCAGGATATCGAGTGACTCAAATAACCTTCGCATCCAACTGTTTGGTTATCTCCTCCTTAATCTTCACACTCATATCAGTTTTGAATTTCCTCAATTTTTGCTTGACGGGAGGGAATGTCGGGTCAGTGGGTAATTTATGAACCACTGAATCAGTGCTGAAACCCAGCATGTCGTCATATGACCATGCAAATATGTCTTTGAATTCAATAAGTGCTTTGATTAATTCTTCCCTGATATTCGATTCAAGATGGACGCTTATTTTAGTCTCTCTGATGTTATCAGCGTCCCCTAGATTGATGGCTTCTGTATCACTTAAGTTGAGTTTGGGTTTTTCTTCGAAGTGACTTAGTTCCTTACTAATCTCTTCGAAGGCTTCATCCTCATCATATTCCGACTTGTCATCACAATCTACTTCTTGCACTATTATTTCGGAGTCAGATTGATTTTTTAGACTAGACTGAGGATTCCTCATGCATGCCATGTCATTATAACCAGCGGAAAAAGAACTGTGCAGAAAAGAAAAGAAGAAAACAAAAAATAGAAATATCAGGAATGATGAAGAAGAGAAATTTCATTTTATTGGATGATACAAGATAACAAGGTTTGCACACTTAGATGGACTAAAAAATAAAATCGGGATTACAACCCTGGAATAATCCAGACAATCAGAGCGAACTACCAAGATTCCTTCCGAGTGGGGAGAGGAGTAGCCTTTCAATTATTGAGCTTTGTCTCTAGCCCTACAAATTGTACTTTCGCGTTACTAGGGCCTTCTCCACTTTCTACCATTTTCACATCATTGAACAAATTCTCAAACTTCTCCATCAACTCTTTATCAAGATCGATCATAGGACCAGGAATTGTTGTTGCTAGGCGTCCTTTGGTACCATGCTTGATACATCTCAGCCATCTGCTGTTTCAGTGTGTACATTTCTTCTTTCATTGTATTCACATCCAATTCTTCCACCTCGACACTTGTATCTCTATCTGGACTAGACGTGATTATTTCTATTTCTCCTTTGGATCTGGTTTGGTATGAATGGGTTGCCTGTAGGGGTGTACAAGCCAAACCGAACCGACGAACCAAGTCAAACTGAAGAAAAAAATCGACTTGTGGTTTAGTTTGGTTGGTTTGGTGTTGGAAAATAAAAAACCGATCACTCTTGGTTTGGTTTGGCATTAAAAAAAAATAAGCCAAACCGAATCTAAACCAAACCGACGTTATATATAAATAAATTTTAAAAAATTTATACATAAAAAAATCATTAAAATCTAATTTGTAAGTATTTTCTAAACTATTTTATAGTTTTTAATGTCTTGAGATATTATTTATTTGTGGGTCTGTAAATTCACAATCCACTAAGTAGATTCTATCTACATAACCTAAATATCAAGCCCAAACTAAAACCAAACAAGACAAAAAATAATAAAATAGATTATTCCATATCTTCCCTATGTTCCAATTCCAAAATCAAAGAACCCCAAATATTGGAAACCCTTCCCCTACATCACACGAGCTTCCTGCTTGTCATTTTGCTCACATAATTGGTAATTATTTTAGTGTTGAGGTTTATCAAGTTTACAGTGATTTGCTTTGTCACATGTTTATTGTCATTTTCTATTATGGAAGGTCTTGGAATTATGATTTATACGAATAATTGGTATTCCTCATATATTAATATGAAAAATAGTAATCATGCGGATAATTGGTGATTATTTTATCTCTTTTTTAAGAATAATATAACTAAAAGGGAAAACCGAAAAAAAACCGAGAAACCGAGAAAACCGAAAAAACCGACTAAAACCTAAACCGAAAAAACCGAATTTATGTTGGTTTGATTTGATTATGAATTTAGTAAACCGACATAATTGGTTTGATTTTGGTTTAATAAAAAACCGAACCAAACCGCCTCATGTACACCCTTAGTTGCCAGTATGCTAAGTAACTAATAATTGCTTGAATTCTGGAATCAAAAGCAAACTTGTTAGTCATTAGCATTTAATAGATATGCAATCGCATATTGGGATGCAATGCACCTAAGCAATTTAACTAGTTCTATCATGTATTTGCTTGGTTGCTTGCGTTATCCCAGCTTTTCTCATATCTTTCTTTATTTGATTCTCTTTTTTTTCTTTTTTTTTAGTTGTGGTCAAATCTTACGGAGATTGCCTACGTATCATGGCCCCGCATGAATCAGACTGTGCTTAATTCTGGCGGATAAGTGCAAAATGACTAATAAAAAAAAATTTAATTTTTTTTTCAAATTTTCCATAAAAGAAAAATGTGTTTATTATAACGACATATTTTATTACAATATTAACTGACTCTAAAAAACTCTAACATCAAGATAACAATACAACCTAATAATAGACTAACAGACTCTGACGGACAAATATATTCTCTTTTTTTAAATCATTACTATTTCTCAAAACTTTCATAAAATGCCTGATTTTGTTAATACGGCCTTTTAGCACTTCGAAGAAGATTTAAAGGATGTGTTTGCTAACCAGTCAAAATTTTTGAGAAATGACCTAAGGCGGCTGCTCTCGCAAAAACGGCCTTCCGGCGTCCTTTTGGGGACATTCGGCTATTTTGGACAAGAATGACATCACCTTAACTTATGGCAAAACAACGACATTTATTTGCCCCTAATTTTTTTTTTTCAAAATAGTTGAACCCGATATGGGTTGCCTACATATCCCACATCCGGTGAGAATCAAACTTACGTAGTTCTGCCAGATTGGATACGGATGAGAATTTAAAAAAAAAACTAATTTAGAGAAAACATATACTTTTTTTGCTTTTCTTGAAAAATAATGAAACATGCAAAATCTATTTGGATTTTCTTTTCCCTTTCTTTTTTTTTTGATTTTCTGAAAATGACGAAAGTGTAAAATCTTTTTTGAATTTTTCATGTATTTTTTTTTGTCTTTTTCTTAATAAAAATGTTACAAAAAAATATAACTGAGCCCTACTTGCTTTATTTTTACACTTCACCGTCTTTTTTTTCTTTTTTTCATTTTTTATTTGCCCTTAACTTTCATTGGTCTGCCAAATGACCTTTTTACCCTTGGAGAAATGCAACATGTAGCACATAGGATGCATCAAGATGGTCTGTCGTTTTGGGTACACCTGTCCTAGACGGACCCAAACCCTGTGTTGAGTCCCCTAAGTCAAATGCACTTAATGAAGACAAACGTTCCTACTAGGGATCCAGCATGAGGCTTTGTTATTCTAGGTTTAAAGACCTGGGTTTATTGTTCTAGACATGGCTTACCCAAGCAGACAGCTCGAGCCGGGGGAGGGGGGCGTACCAGAAATACAGAAGCTTCACCGGCTTTGCAACTTACCCGTACCTCGTTCTAAAATTGGAATGACTCTAATAGAAGAGAAGTCATGCGAAGTGCACACTCCTCAATGATTTAGAAGACTCAGAGAGAAGAAGGGTTTCGTGACAATTTATATACAATTCAACAATATCAAAGCGGTAAAAAGCAACATTTAGCACATTAGGCCCAAATATAAAATCAGATAATAAATAAAGCCAATATAACAATTATTCCAAGCTCGAATTTCTAACCCTGAATAAGTGGTTTTGGGTTAAGTTCCCCAGCAAAGTCGCAAGAGCTGTCACACCTCCTTTTTCCTACACCCTTGGAAGAGGGTATAATAAAGGGAGTTATTTCCAACTTGAAGTGACAATCAAAACGGGATTGTTTATTAAGAGATTCGAAGTCGCCACTTGGGATGTTTATGGTTTCTGGTGTCCCAAGTCACCGGTTCGAATCCCTAATCGAGTAAAAGATTGAATCTGTTTTGTTGATACCCAATTTTTTCCTACATATTTTTATACTCAAAATATTCCCAAAATAGCATGTACATGCATATATAAGTATTCCCAAGAATTTTGATATTTTTTTCCTAATTTTAAAGCTTTTTAAAATCATTTTTATTATTTGTTTTAGTAGTACAAAAATCCAATTATTATTCCCAAAACTATCATTTGGTGAGTAATTTATTCCATCCTTATATTTATACCACAATATAATTAAGGTTATTTTAGCATATTTTTATAAATTTATTTGATAATTTTAAAGCTAAATTGCATAAAATTGCAATTATAGTCTATATTACGATTAATAGCATTTTACAATTATGAAATTGTTCCCAATATTTTTAGATTAACGTTTATATATTATAAATTAGTTCATTGCTTTCAATTTCTTTTTAAAATCATTTTTAACCATTTTAATTAAATTAAAAAAAGAAAAAATTGACTATTTAATATATAGCCCATCTGCATTTCAATTATAGCCACATTAATCCCCTTAATTGACCCCATTCTAGGCCCAATTTGGGCCCAGTCCAACCCAACCCCTAACCCGTTTAAATTACCCGACCACGCCTTTCTTTTAATCACAGCCGTTGATCTAAAAGATCAATGGCTCACACCCCACCTTTCCTTTTTTAATTTACCAA
>MU726396.1:11157-90409 GCA_026770625.1 Nicotiana glauca | reverse complement strand
GGCAACACTACCCTGTTACAGCTCAACTTCGCTTCTACTGCACCAATAACATGGCTGAATATGAGGCATGTATCTTGGGTTTGAGATTGGCTATAGACATGGGTGTCCAGGAGATCTTGGTCATGGGCGACTCGGATCTTCTGGTGCATCAGATTCAGGGAGAATGGGAGATGCGAGACTTAAAGCTCATACCATACCGGCAGTGTTTGAATGAACTTTGTCAACGGTTTCATTCGATAGACTTCAAGCATATCCCAAGGATTCATAATGAAGTTGCTGACGCTTTGGCCACTTTGGTATCGATGTTGCATCATCCAGATAAGGCGTACGTGGACCTGTTACAGATTCAGGTCTGAGATCAGCATGCCTATTATAACATGGTGGAAGAGGAGCTTGATGGCTAGCTGTGGTTTCATGATATCAAAGAATACCTCAGGATGGGAGTATATCTTACACAGGCCACAGGGGATCAAAAGAGAGCCATTAGATTCTTAGCGAGCGAATTTTTCTTCAGTAGAGGAGTGTTGTACAAAAGAACCCCAGATCTTGGTTTATTGAGGTGCATGGATGCTAAACAGGCTACAGCTATCATGACTGAGGTACATGCGGGAGTCTATGGATCTCATATGAGTGGATATGTATTGGCCAAGAAGATTCTTCGAGCAGGATATTATTGGCTTACTATGGAACGGGATTGTATCAGTTTCGTGCGCAAGTGTCATCAATGCCAGATACATGGAGATTTGATTCACTCTCCGCCATATGAATTGCATACAATGTCAGCACCATGGCCTTTCGTTGCTTGGGGAACGGATGTCATTGGGCCGATCGAGCCAGCGGCGTCAAATGGGCACAGGTTTATTCTGGTAGCCATTGATTATTTAACTAAGTGGGTTGAGGCAAAAACTTCAAATCGGTGACCAAGAAGGCAGTGGTCGATTTTGTGCATTCGAATATTATTTGTCGATTTGGAATCCCGAAGGTAATTATCACAGATAATGGTGCCAATCTCAATAGCCATCTGATGGCGGAGACATGTCAGCAGTTTAAGATCATTCACCGCAATTCCACCCCATATCGTCCTAAGGCTAATGGAGCAGTCGAGGCAGCTAACAAGAACATCAAGAAGATACTTCGGAAAATGGTGGAAGGGTCCAGGCAATGGTATGAGAAGTTACCTTTTGCCCTGTTAGGCTATCGCACTATTGTTCGCACTTCATTAGGGGCGACTCCTTATTCATTGGTATACGGTGCGGAAGTAGAAATACCCGCAGAGGTTAAAATACCATCCCTTCGGATTATCGCCGAGGCAGAAATTGACGATGCCGAATGGGTCAAGGCCCGATTGGAGCAATTGAGCTTGATTTATGAAAAGAGATTGGCAGCAGTATGTCACAGATAATTGTACCAACAGAGAATGGCAAGAGCATATAACGAGAAAGTGCGTCCATGGAAGCTTGAAGTAGGGCAATTGGTGTTGAGGCATATCTTACCTCATTGGGCCGAAGCAAAAGGAAAATTCGCCCCCAACTGGCAGGGGCCATTTGTTGTAACCCGAGTGTTGTCCAATGGTGCATTGTATCTAACAGATGTGGAAGGGAAATGTGTAGAAATGGCTATCAACTCTGATGCAGTCAAGCGATAGTATGTATGATCTCTGTATCTAAATGTACCTAATTGTATTTGGCATGTTTTGAGATTGAAATGACGAAGGCATTTTGTTCTGCTATCCAAACACTTTATCCTTTGTTATCCCTTTGAGCCTTATTCTATTTTCTTTCGTACCCCTCTTTCGGAATCAATAACAAAACTCGGAAGCCCGAGCGGGAAAATTAGCAGAGAAACAAGAGAAAAATAGTGAAAAAGAAAAAAAAGAGAAAAAAAAAGAAAAGAAAAGAAAAAAGGAAAAAAAAAAAGAAAAGAAAAGAAAAAAAAAGAAGAGAAAAGAAAAAGAAAAGAAAAGAAAAGAGAAGGAAAAAGAGAACAAATGAAAAGGAAAAGTGGAAGAAAGGAAAGATCGCAACAATAAAGTAATTTCTATGATCTGAACTACGTTTGACTTGATCCCGAAAGGGTACGTAGCAACCTCTCTCTGAGGTTCAGTCACACCAAAATAAAAATCCAAAGTCCCCCAAGAAAGAAACTGGGGCAGAAGCTGTGGTTGTTGGGAGAAATCTAATTCCGAAAGTTTTAATTTTGAACCCATGTCGAGTTGTTTTGAGCCTTTGATACCCTTTCTTTCTAAACTCCATCCAAAAGCCACATTACGGTCCAAAGAAAGACCTTCTGATCAATCTTCAAGAAATGCCAATGCTAGCAGGTAAAGTGATTCATGTTGGGGGCAACACACTGATACCAGGCGAGAAATCAAAATGAGAGAGTCTTATTGGTGAAAACCCTCACAGGCACCATAAGGCAACAGGAGTTGAGAGAAATCAAAAATGAGAGAGTCTTATTGGTGAAAACCCTCACGGGCACCGTAAGGCGACGGGAGCTGAGAGAAATAAAAAATGAGAGAGTCTTATCGGTGAAAACCCTCATGGGCACCGTAAGGCGAAGGTGAGTTTTCAGATGGACAAATGAAACAAGTCTGTGGTTAAAAGTTGCTCAAAACATGGCAAGACGAGCAAGGTTTGGGTTTTTGATGAAAATCAGGTTATGGAAGTCTTGAGCAGCAAATGGAGCAATCGAAAGCTGATTGGTTGGACAGACTAGGCTGGTTAATCCAAAATGCATGGCATGATCAATGGTACCGGCCGTTCCACTCATATAAGTCCTATCCTCTTCTTTTCATTACAAATCATCCGTTTTTTGGAGTCTTTCTATCCTAAACCTTCGAGGTCATTGCATTTCATTCTCTTGAAGTCTGTCTATAAGATGTTTCAGTGTCAATTCTGTTCAAAAACAAAAGAAGGACGTCAAGGCTAACTACCAGCTTCCCAGTTGTACGGCACAACCGAATTGGAACATATCAAAAGAAAGTAAGGTATGAAGGACCAATGAAAGTCCCATCGGCGGGTTGATAAGATAACTGCAGGAGAGAAGCAAAGTTTCAAAAAGAGGGGTCCGAAACACAAAACAGCAATACGGGATAAAACATTTAGGTCATCAAAGTCGGGAGTTGAAAGTCAGTCAAGAAGTCGAGGCGTTTCAAAGCGAGTCCAGGGAAACAAGTTGGAGCAGAGCCGGAAGCAGGAACATACCCAACAAGAATGCCAGTAGCTAACCACCATTTTATATTAACGAATCTTTCTTTGATTGAGACAGGGGCAGAAAATTTTCTTTGTTTGTTTTGTTGCAGTCAGGAGCCCACCTGGAGAACAAGGGAATACTTTTCAAGTTCAGCAATCAGGAGCCCACCTGGAGAACAAGGGAATACATTTCAAGTTTCAGCAGTCAGGCGCCCACCTGGAGAACAAGGGAAGTGCAATTCAAATTTTAGCTTTCAATTTTTTATATTTGATAACATGTTGTACCCAGTTACCAAACTGGGGCAGAAAATTTTCCTTGTTTGTTCATTTTGTTGCAGTCAGGCGCCCACCTGGAGAACAAGGGAATACTTTTCAAGTTCAGCAATCAGGAGCCCACCTGGAGAACAAGGGAATACTTTTCAAGTTCAGCAATCAGGAGCCCACCTGGAGAACAAGGGAATACATTTCTAAGTTTCAGCAGTCAGGCACCCACCTGGAGAACAAGGGAAATATAATGCACATTTTTTCTTTCAAGTTTTAAATATTTGGTAACATAACGCGCCCAGTCATCAAACTGGGGCAAAAGATTTTCTTTTTTTCGTCTGTTTTGTTGCAATCAGGAGCCCACCTGGAGAACAAGGGAATACTTTTCAAATCTCAGCAATCAGGAGCCCACCTGGAGAACAAGGGAATACGTTTCAAGTTCAGCAATCAGGCGCCCACCTAGAAAACAAGGGAAGTACAATTCAAATTTTAGCTTTTAAATTTTAATATTTGATAACATGCTGGGGCAGAATATTTTCTTTGTTTGTTTATTTTGTTTCAATCAGGCGCCCACCTGGAGAACAAGGGAATACGTTTCAAGTTCAGCAATCAGGAGCCCACCTGGAAAATAAGGGAAGTACCATTCAAATTTTAGTTTTTAATTTTAACATTTGATAATATGATGTGCCCAGTCACCAAACTGGGGTGGAAAATATTCTTTGTTTGTTTATTTTGTTGCAGTCAGGAGCCCACTTGGAGAACAAGGGAATACTTTTCAAGCGTCCGCAATCAGGAGCCCGCCTGGAGAATAGAGGTACATATTTCAAATTTCAGCAGTCAAGCATCACTCGGAGGAATGGCAAAACATCGCCAATCATAATGCAAGGCAACAACACAAGAAGTCCAGTGAAAAACATAAGTTCAAGGCCGCACAAGAGCAAGTTTGAAGACATAGATATGACCTTTTATAATCCATAGATCATAGATTATGCTAACTTCTTTTTATTCTGACACGGTGCAATAAGGAGGTCAGCGAGCAGTAGCAATAGCAACAACAGTGAAATCACAGCTCCTGGTAGTCCCAGCTACCAAACCTTCCCGAACTATACTGACCTGATTCCTTTTTAGCCAAGGATATGTAGGCAACCTTCGAAGCAGGGTGCGGTCAACTCTTTCAAAAAATGCATCACACAGAATATTCAAACAGGCAAAAATCGCTCGTGTTTGCTCACTTATCTTTGCCCGAGAACTCTGCGTGTTCCCGAGCAAAGAGGGGCAGCTGTGAGCACGTGATGTTTGCCCTACATGAATTATTCCCAAAAAACTCAAACAAAATGATTTCTTTTATTTTTTAATTTAATTTCATATTTTTAGTATTAATTAGGGGGTTAATTTGTTTTAGAACAAAATATGAAGAAACTAACAAAAATAGTTCACTTTTGTATTTTTATTGTTTTAATTGTGAAATCGTCACGAAATAGTTTTTAAAACAATTTTAGGCATTATATAGTTTTAGTTTGATTTTTATTTTTACTTTGCATCTTTATTAAAACCAGAAAAAAAAAACAATACAAAAATATAAAATGGAAAAAAAACAAAAAAAAGAAAAGGAAACAAATGAATAGGAAATAATTAGAAAGCTGGTCTTAAATGACTGAATTTTGGGCCAAATGCTTGAGCCCAAACGAAATTACCCCTTAAATAACCCCTAAAACGGATCCAATCCCACACCCAGGCCCAATACCCCAATACCCCAACCCGATTGATTCCCAGCTAACCCAAACGACGCCGTTTGGCATCCTTTAATCTTGGCCATTAGACTTTCTTGATCCAACGGCCCACGGTGGCTCCTAGTATTTTAATAAAATTGTCTGAACTCGTGTGTAACCCTAAAAACCCAATCCGTCTTCCTCGTATCTCCTCTGTGACTCCGTCGGCTCTGCCGCCGGCGGTGAATGCCACCACCTCTAAACTACACCAAATTAACACACCTTGTTCCCCTCGTCGCCCTCTTTCCGAATCCGTAAACGCTTTCCCTCGAATAAGCTCAAAATTTGTCGAATATCCGTCTAAAGATTTTCCGTCCATGATGCCACTGCGTCCAAATAATACCAGATTAACAACGTAGCTTCCTCTCCTCATCCTCTATCGAACCCCCTTAACCCCATCCCTCAACTATGGGTAGATTGGCTCGAATTTGGGTTCGAAATTTTCTGACAAAGCCCGATTTCATCAAACTTCGCCAAACCAGTGCCATGCGACCTTCCTCATCTTTCTCGTGACTTCTGTACCGTCATTGATGGTCAAATGACCACAGGATTGCTCGAATTCTAAATCAAACGGTGGCAGCCCCCAAGACCATTAGTGAATTTTTCGATTGGTTTAATTTTCTGTTATTTGTTCTTAGTTTCATATAGGCTAATTTCAGTTTAATTTGCATGATTAGTTTTTTTCTCTCATCATGAATTCTGTGGATTTTCCTTTGATTCCATGTATGATTATGGCCTAATTGGATTGCCATTTGCCTGGTCGTCTTAGTTTAGTCTTGTTATAAGCAGGTTTTTATTAGACTCAGTTCATTACTGAAAAACTAGTGTGATAATTGATTAATTTTGTTTGGCTCGAATCATTCTTTGATGTATGTTTCAATTCATTGTTTACTTTGAAGCTGTTAGTTGACTAGGCTTAGTTGATAGATAATCATAGTTAAGAGATTGGGCAAAGTTAGAGTCATTTGGTAGTTTCTCACAAGTTCAAGGGTAGTTCGGGTAATTGGTAAGACTTAGGAGTGTGTAGATTATATCTGAAACCTCTAGAACCTTCTAGAGATGGGAGTAAACAAGAATTTCATAAAATGTGCATACTTGCTTGAGTCACAAGCCAACAAGCTAAGGGACTAAAGTTGAAATTGAATAAGGACTAAAAAGAAAATAAAAATCTGATAAAGATTCCTTGATGCCTATAAAAGGGCATGACCCTTGCCTGATTCACAAGTTTGGAACCCCAAATCCCCTCCCCCCCCCCCAACCCCAAAAAAAACTCTTTCTAGATCTGATTTAGATTTTGAATTCAAAAAATTGCCTTCTAGCTTTCGTTCTCCACAGAAAACCAAAAGTAAAACATTAGAAAATTGCCAAAAAATCAAAACAAACAAACAGAGAAATGCAGTAACATAACAGACCAGTACAAGTACTGTTACATTGAGCTTTAGCTCAATTTCGAGGTTTAATAGTTGCTCTTGGTCTCGTAGTTTGATTTTAATGTGTTGAAGTTCTTCTGAGTTCTGGCAGTCCAATTTAGGGTTAATTCAAGTTCAATTTCGAGTTATTTGGGTGCATTCAGTTGATTTGTGGTCGATCTCTTGTTTTAATCCGGTTTCAAATTCATTCTGGGTTGTGACTCAAATTCATTCTGTTTTTGGACTATTTCGGATTGTTTGGGTTGTTTTACACTTCATTATAACAAATGTAGTGTAAATAGATCTAACACAGTTGAAGTTGATTTTTTAAATC
Organism: Nicotiana glauca; assembly: GCA_026770625.1. NCBI lineage: Eukaryota > Viridiplantae > Streptophyta > Magnoliopsida > Solanales > Solanaceae > Nicotiana > Nicotiana glauca. The sequence continues at coordinate 83,442 of MU726396.1, read as the reverse complement.
TCATTGTCGTTAAGAAGACTCTGAGTTTCAGCATGATGATGCAAAAATGATAAAATCAGATTGTTAGTCAGTATGTGTATTGTAAATGTATTTTGATTCCATGATTAAGACTTCAACTTTTAAAAGTAATCACCTAGGGCTTCAGTATAAAAATCAGGGAACATGCAAATAGTTGGATTAACAAATTGCCTTGTTAAGATGAATTGTAATTAGTGATTGTTTAGGTTGAATTCTCATAACTGAATGGGCTTGAACTTCAGAATGTCTATTGGCTAAGTTGAAGTCAGGGGAATTTATCTTACTGGGCTCGACAGTCAGGCCCAAACGATTGCCTGCAATTACACCTTTCAGCCTAGACCCACGATTGGCCTGCCCTTTGGGCGTACCTGATTAATAGTCTTTTATGAGGGTTGCATACAAGGCCCAAAATGATAAGGATCTGATTTCATGTGGCCACATGGACCCAAGTACAATAATTCTTAAATAATATTAAATTAGGACATTTCTTTTATTGATAGAGACGAAGCCCAATAGAAAATTATAACCGCTTTAGGATTGACCTTTAAATAAAAATGATGAGACGAGCCTCGCCAAATAAAAATACAAATTGCTGGGCCCTCATTCAATGCTTAACTAAAATACTTAGAATTTGGGATGGGCTATTTAGCGAATTTCACGGCTCTCCCCAAATAATAACGCGTTAGTATCTTTAGGCACGGTTCTAATAAAATTACCTTCCTAAAACTCGGGTGCACATTTATGTGACCCAAATCCAAATCTCAACGAAGTCGAAATGTGTTGACAACCACGGGTGCACTGGTGCGACGTGGTCTGAGACGCGTCTTCACGACATTGCAATTCTTATTAAAATAGAAATAAAAGCGTGTTACTAATAAAAGGCATCCAAGTTAAAACATGTTTTGAAATCGGATAAAATCAAATACGACAGTTGAGCGACCGTGCTAGAACCTCGGAACCCGGGAATGCCTAATACCTTCTCCCGGATTAACAGAATTCCTTACTCGGATTTCTGGTTCGCGGACCGTTAACAGAGTCATGATCTCCTCGGTTCGGGATTCAACCGGTGACTTGGGACACCATTAATCTCCCAAGTGGCGACTCTGAATCTTATTAATAAATCCCGTTCCGATTGTCCTTTAATTGGAAAAACTCCTTTACGCCCTCACGGGTGTAGTGAAAAAGGAGGTGTGACATAAATAAGCCAAGTAAAAATCATTAAACAAACTCGAATTCTTGAACCCTGAACAAAAAGTTCTAGGTTCCTGTCCCCAGCGGAGTCGCTAGAGCTGTCACACCTCCTTTTTCACTACACCCCCGAGAAGGGTATAATAAAGGAGTTTTTCCAATTTAAGTAAAAATCTAAACGGGATTATTTTTATTAAATTCAGAGTCGCCATTTGGGATAATTTATGGTGTTCTAAGTCACCGGTTCAAATCTCGAATCGAGAAAAAGATTGACTCTGTTATATAGTCTGCGAACCAGAAATTCGGATAAGAAATTCTATTAACCCGGGAGAAGGTGTTAGGCACTCCCGAGTTCCGTGGTTCGAGCACGGTCGCTTTGATCATATTTGGCTTGTAAAATTATTTAATTACTGATGACCCTATGTGCTTTTGCCTCTTACCGCTTTTAATTTAGAAAATTATCTTGAAACGGGTTACGTGTACGTATACCCTTTTGTTTGGCGCGACAAAAATCATGTCACGCGGACGTGTCCACAATTAATAACGCTTTATTATTATTAAGAGAGTTTGGCCAAAGTTGCGCGAACGCATACTCCGATTTTGTTTTTAAAATCGTAATTGTGTTACGCGAATGTATACACAATTACAATTGTGTTTTAAACGGCCCTAAAATCTTTTATACGAATATTAATTATTAAAACATAATCGTGTCACTCGAACGTGTACAAAATTACTTATTTTACATAGGCCACAATATCCATTCATGCTATCCGTATGCGAACAGAGTACTCCAACAACCACAAAAAAACAACGTCCATTTTCCATCTCACAGCAAACTCAACGAACCGGACTGCCACTTCGTTTCAAACCTTGACTGATATCTCAGCCATTCTCCAACACATTCTCACCCAAAGCTGTAACTCTACCATTTACAATTATAATCTCACTGATGGCTCATTCACTTCTAATAAGTAAATCAACCTATACAAAGTTTTTTTTTCCTATTTTTGATGTAGTAAGAGAAACTAATCTAACAATACAACTCTATACCATCTAATCTACTCAATGAAATTGGCTCAAGCCAATCACCTTCTATGCTTGCAAGAATGTTGAAATCCCTAACAACAACTCTATTGTTCAATTAAAGATGCTTTATAGGGATGCAAAGGACAGACGAATGTGAAAAATTAAAATCTGAAATTGGCAACAGTGTGCTAAGCTTCAACAAATAACATTCTCAGCCAAGCGTCAAAGAACGAACATGCAATTCTAGTTACTAAGAAAATAGAGAATACCTAACAAGTTCAAATGATTGGAGGTAGAGAACTTGAACACGATAAGAATCAAGGCTGCCCCCACTTACCCATCTAAATTTAAACTTCAAAAATAAAACTTAAAAGCTCAAATAGCAGCTTCAAGCCTTCAACAGGATTTCAAATACCTACTGCATCTATTGATTTACCATAAAACTGGATTCATACTTTGATTCAAATAAGAAGTCTGCACACTTCCGAAACCAACATAGCGATGAACATGATTCAAATAAAGCCCGATTCACCACACACAACCAACATAGATAAGCTAATCGATAAATAAACCTTTTTGAATGAAATTCTCTCTAATATCCATAAATGAATCCATGTTTACAGGCTCAGCGGGAACATACCAAATAAGACAACAAAGGACTGAATGAAGCGCTTGCGAGCTCTCCTATCTTTTCAACCAGGAAACTATTAAGAGCTATTCAAACACATATTGCATCTATGGAGGAACAAAATTTGGGGATGAAGAATTTGTGAACTTGGTTAATTTCTACTTACCACATTCCCAGGAGAGATCAATCCATATTATCTAACAGTGGCTAGGAGAGCATAACAGCACTAACAAGTGCCTTATAAAGAGACATGGAACACAAATGGCAAACAATCTCGCTCAAAGCTTGACTTCAATAACACCAATGAATCACTGATAGTAGGAGAACGGAAATCACTCAGTCCAGGAAGATCATGAGGAACAACAGCTCATGGAAATTCACATTTAACTACCTTAACTGGTTAACAAAGGTACAGTCTCAATATTAAATCGGAAATATCCAACATGAACTCTGATCGAATGAAATGAAACCTCAAACGCATCGAACATTAGCAGAAACAGAGAAATCTTCTGCTAAGGAAAGCAGTAGAGGATTTGTTACACAAACAGAACATCTATTCAGTTGAATACCTCGACAAATAACAGAAAAAAAAATTCAATTTCAAACTGTAAACGTACCAACTACATCAACGAATTTGTAGAAGATGAATCGGCAAATCAAGGATAAATGAATCAACCATTCCGACAACCCCTTACAGGAACACCATTTGAAAAATTAAGCAGAACAAGAAACTTAAGCCTAAACGTTTCAACTGTTGCAAACCAAACTATAACAACTATTTGAAATCGACGAGATCTGAACTCAAACGAAGACTTGATATCATGATAACAGTTAAACCATATAATCATAGAAAACGACCACTCAAAATCAACTTCTACTAACTGAACTTACTCAAATACGTCACACCATCGAGAAAAGACTCATCAGCGAGAATAGTGCACCAAAAATCATTTCGACTACGAATCAGGATTAAATGATGAACCCAAACTCGACTCCTTCATGAAGTTCGATTACAGGAAAAAATAAACCATTTTGGACCGAATCTACAATTCAAGAACAATTAAATAAAAATAGAAATGCAAAAGAGAGAGATTGAACCTGAACTTTCAAACTTCTTTTATAACAATTACAGAAGAAGCAGCGAATACACCTTCGGATTCCAAAAATCCTAGTGAGGTTCAGCAGTATATCAGCAAGACAACAGTAGAAAATCAAAGTCGACGAACTTAAATCTCATCACCAATCGAATGACCTTAGCTCATTTCTATCTCTTCTTGCACTCAAAAACCAAAGTCAGAGATTAAAATCTATGTGTTTTTCTGAACCTTTGAGACCAACTCTTCCCAAAAAAAGTATTCAGAGGCCAGAAATTAGAAGTTAAAGAAAAGAACCCTTCAACCTTTTTTCTCTCCAAAATTTTACCCGAGTCCTTGAAAATCTCCTTCTACGCTTCAAAATCGGATCCCTAACAACAACTCTATTTTTCAATTAAAGATGCTTTATAGGGATGCAAAGTACAGATGAATGTGAAAAATTAAAATCTGAAATTGGCAACAGTGTGCTAAGCTTCAACAAATAACATTCTCAACCAAGCGTCAAAGAACGAACATGCAATTCTAGTTACTAAGAAAATAGAGAATACCTAACAAGTTCAAATGATTGGAGGTGGAGAACTTGAACACGATAAGAATCAAGGCTGCCCCCACTTACCCATCTAAATTTAAACTTCAAAAATAAAACATAAAAGTTCACATAGCAACTTCAAGCCTTCAACAAGAATTCAAATACCTACTGCATCTATTGATTCACCATGAAACTGGATTCAAACTTTGAGGCAAATAAGAAGTCTGCACACTTCCGAAACCAACATAGCGATGAACATGATTCAACTAAAGCCCGATTCACCACACACAATCAACACAGATAAGCTAATCGAGAAATAAACCTGTTTGAATGAAATTCTCTCTAATATCCATAAATGAATTCATGTTTACAGGCTCAGCGGGAACATACCAAATAAGACAACAAAGGACTGAATGAAGCACTTACGAGCTCTCCTATCTTTTCAACCAGGAAACTATTAAGAGCTATTCAAACACATATTGCATCTATGGAGGAACAGAATGTCACGCCCCAAAATCCGAGGAGCGCGATCGGCGCTCAACCGAGTAAACCCGACCGAGCAAGCCTGGCATGTTTCATACATACTACCCAACCCAACTCATAATTAAATAAGGGATGGACTTCGTTAATCAAATTTTATCAACATATAATTAATGATTTCCATTTCAGTTTCATTAGCAACATCATTTCGCCACTTTAAGGGTATTACAAGTTATAAACTTATATACATCATTGTCAAACATCAATATTTCTATCTTAACTTCCAATACCCGACACTACCCACAACATGTCTACGGAGCCTCTAAATATAATTGAAGAATAATACAGAAATGTCGACAACAAGGCTCCGGCTGTACCTTATAAAAATACAAAAACAATACTCTGGGAAGAACAACGGCCTAAGCCACGTCGGGCCCCGAGGGGAAAGGGGCTCACCCATACAGCTGACGGAAAGTAGAGGAGGTGCTACTGCCGGTGGACTGGAGTGCCTGCTATGGATCCACCTACAATCATAATACGAATGTAGCGCCCCCGACAAAAGGGACGTCAGTACATTTGAATTGTACTGGTATGTATAACTAAACACCATTTTACTAGAAAGAACTATCAAACAGATACAAGCAAATAATACGGGTAAATCAAAGAAGCAATTCATATAATCTTTCATACAATTTCCACAACATAGAATAGGGTATCTCTGTCACATCTTCACCATTGTTCTCATTACCACCGCCATCTCGAGCGGAGTCCGGTCACGACCCGATCGGCTAGGTCACCTCTTTGGAGGCATTACTCTCAATCAATATTTCATTTCCTTTATCCAGAATTCAATATCAGCACATTACCACCATGTGTGCGGCATGATGTCCGATCACGACTCGATCAGCTAGGTCACCTCATTGGAGGCATTACTAAATTCTCATTAGTCAACACCTTCAAATCTTTATTCCACACATATCATAACAATTCCTGGGCACTCATGGCCACCATCATCTCATCATTTTTCCTTTCCAATATTCAATTTGCAAGTTGTGATCATAGACACATATATCAAAGGTAATTTAAGTTGCATTCACAGGTAAGTGAGCACATAGCTTGCATGAATAGTTTTTTTATTTCAATGTTGGCTTATAGCCCAAGTATTTCAACACATAGCAGTACTTTTCATCATTATCTAATTATCAAGATTGGCATATTATTCATATTGAGGCACACCCTTCACGAATATGTATAGATATATGCAAATCAATTAATTGTGTAATGACAATCAATACACTAGCCAATTCAACTCTTACCATACTTTCATAATGACAACGGAGCTCAATTTCTAATAAAAAGGGGTTTTAGCCATACATACCTCAATAAAGCTTTTCCTTACTCTTTTACAATTTCCGGAACTCTTAGCACTTCGATCTCTTGAGATGAAGGCCTAGGGGTCTTCACTTGATTTTCTTCAAGGATTTAGCCCAATCTTATGGAGTAATTTGATGGGGAGACTTTCCCTCTCTAAGAACCCTCTCTCTCTCTCTAGAAATGCTCAGAAGAATGCTTAAAATGAGCTATAATACCGGATATATCGATATGGAAGTCGGGTTAAAAATTAGAAAATTGGAGCCCCGAGTCGAATATGCGGTCGCATTTGCGATCGCAGAGTTAACATGCAGTCCGCATAATGGACCGCAAAATGCTCCCAAAAACTAAACATTCTGACTCAGTCTGCGGTAAGAATGCGGTCCGCATTCATGTTTTGCGGTCGCAAAGTGCACCGCAGAACTGACCCTTGCAAAATTCAAAGAAAAATATGCGACGACTATGCGGTCCACATTTTGATTATGAGACCGCATTTCGACTTCAATTTTAACCAACATTCTGCCTCACTCTGCGGCAGATATGCGGTCCGGATTTTGATTATGCGGCCGCATTTTGATTATGCGACCGCATTCTGGACCACATTTCTTGTATTTTTTTTCTAGAAACTTATTCTTGATTTTTAATGCATTATTCAATCCTAAAAAGGTCCGCACCGCTGCGAGCTTATTGCTAACACATGCTCCTAACTTGGCACCACGGGATCCGGGTTTTCGAGTAGGGATTTCACGGGGCCTTACACAGAATTTGGGGATGAAGAATTTGTGAACTTGGTTAATTTCTACTTACCACATTCCCAGGAGAGATCAATCCATATTATCTAACAGTGTCTAGGAGAGCATAACAACACTAACATGTGCGTTATAAAGAGACATGGAACACAAAAGGCAAACAATCTCGCTCAAAGCTTGACTTCAAAAACACCAATGAATCACTGACAGTAGAAGAACGGAAATCACTCAGTCCAGGAAGATCATGAGGAACAATAGCTCATGGAAATTCACATTTATCTTCCTTAACTGACTAACAAAGGTACTGTCTCAGTACTAATTCGGAAATATCCAACATGAACTCTGATCGAATGAAATGAAACCTCAAACGCATCGAACATTAGCAGGAACAGAGAAATCTTCTGCTAAGGAAAGCATCAGAGGATTTGTTACACACAGAATATCTATTCAGTTGAAAACCTTGACAAATAACAGGAAAAAAAAAAAGCAATTTCAAACTGTAAACCTACTAACTACATCAACAAATTTGTAGAAGATGAATCCGCAAATCAAGGATAAATGAATCAACCATTCCGACAACCCCTTACAGGAACACCATTTGAAAAATTAAGCAGAACAAAAAACTTAAGCCTAAACTTTTCAACTGATGCAAACCAAACTGTAAAAGCTATTTGAAATCGACGAGATCTGGACTCAAACGAAGACTTGACATCATGATAACAGTTAAACAATATAAGCATAGAAAACGACCACTCAAAATCAACTTCTACTAACTGAACTTACTCAAATATGTCACACCATCGAGAAAAGACTGATCAGCGAGAATAGTGCACCAAAAATCGTTTCGACTACGAATCAGGATTAAATGATGAACCCAAACTCAACTCTTTCATGAAGTTTGATCACAGGACAAAACAAACCATTTTGGACCGAATCTACAATTCAAGAACAATTAAATAAAAATGAAAATGCAAAAGAGAAAGAGATTGATCGTGAACTTTCAAACTTCTTTTATAACAATTACAGAAGAAGCAGCGAATACACCTTCGGATTCCAAAAATCTTAGTGAGGTTCAGCAGTAGATCAGCAAGACAACATTAGAAAATCAAAGTTGACGAACTTAAATCTCGCCACCAATCGAATGACCTTAGCTCATTTCTATCTCTACTTGCACTCAAAAACTAAAGTCAGAGATTAAAATCTATGTGTTTTTCTGAACCTTTGAGACCATCTCTTCCAAAAAAAGTATTTAGAGGCCAAAAATTAGAAGTTAAAGAAAAGAACCCTTCAACCTTTTTTCTCTCCAAAATTTTACCCGAGTCCCTGAAAATCTCCTTCTACGCTTCAAAATCAGATCTGATCCCTTATGAAAACGAACCCTTGATGAATGTGGGGCTTGGATTGAACGAAATCAATCCAACGCCTCACATTCATCCAACAAATCGTCTCTAGGACCTTCCAATCGCGTGCCTTATCTCCAAATCGAGCGAGTGAAGGAAAGGAGAATCTTCGGTGCCAGAAACCATTAGAAATGGTGATGAGGAGAGAAGAAGGAACGTGTGGTTAAGGGTGTGGAATCACTCGCCGTGGATTTGGGCTAAAATGGGTGTGATTTTGTGAGGGAGGCGAGTGAACAGTCCTTGCCTTCTCTGAGTTTTGGGACTTAGGGTTCATCGTTCGTTTGTGCTATAATTTGGGGCCGGGTCAGGTTAACAGGTGGGGGGCGGGTCGGCGGATGAATTTGGGCTTGGCCCAGAATAATTAAAACTCACCCCTTCCCAATTAACCCTTACCTATTTCCTCTTCACTTTGGTTATTATTAATTTTTTTTTCAAATTAAATTAAATAAAAACAAATCTAAATCAATCCCTAATCGACTTATGCTAATACATTAAATTAATTAACTCTAATTACAATCAACGCAATTAATTAAAAACCACATTAAAGGAAAACTACCAAAGTTTAATAATTAAAATTAAAAGTGAAAAAATAAACTATTTTGTGATTTTCCTTTTTTTATAAAATAAATACTTACTAATTAATTCTTAAAAAATGCAAAGCCAAACCATAAATGCAAATGCAACATATTTTTTTGTATTTTTTACCAATTAAAATGCACAGACAAAAATGCACACAATTAACAGAAGATGCCACGAAAATCCACAAAATTGCAAACATTGAAAGAAATTATTTTGTTTCAAATTTATGGGAGTAATTCATATAGAGTAAAAATCACGTGCTCATAATTACCAATAGTAACCTCCTTAGCATCGCCGTGTTGCACTGTGTCCCTCCGGACAAACAAGTGGAGATCATCATACTGACGCGCATTGATGCACTCAAACAAGGATAGGTGTGATACAAGACAAGCAAGAACCTTGATAGCCTCCGAAATATACAACTCACGAACCTGTTGGACAAGGCCTGAACATCCAAAGCTAATGGCCTCTCCCCAGCTTGAATAAAAGCAAGACTAACCATCCTCTCTGCCTTCCTATTCAAAGCATCGACCACCACATTAGCCTTCCTTGGATGAAAATGAATGGTGATATCATAGTGTTTCAATAGTTCTAACCACCTATATTGCCTCAAGTTCAAATCCTTCTGCCTGAATAGATGCTGAAGACTCCTCTGATCCATGAACACCTCGCAAGACATGCCATAGAGAGAATGCCTCCAAATCTTGAGCGCTTGAACAATGGTTTCTAACTCCAAACCGTGTATTGGGTAGTTCTTCTCATAGGGATTTAACAAACATGAAGCATAAGCAATCACCCTGCCATCTTGCATCAACACACACCCAATGCCAACCCGTGAGGCATCACAATAGACTATATAAGAACCTGATCCCAATGACAAAACCAGAACTGGAACTGTAGTTAAAGTAGTCTTGAGATTCTGAAGCTCTCCTCACACTTATCAGACCACTTGAATGGGGCACCCTTATGCATCAATCTAGTACCCCTCTACAAAATGGCGATAATAACCAGCCAAACCTGGAAAACTCTAAATCTCAGTAGCGGTAGAAGGTCTGGTCCAATTCTGAAGTGCAGCAATCTTCCTTGGATCCAACAAAATCCCATCATTGTACATCACGTGACCCAAGAATGCCATCGAGTTTGACCAGAACTAACACTTGCAGAATTTAACATATAGCTTCTTCGCCCTCAATGTCTGGATCACGATCCTCAAGTGTTGTTTATGGTCCTCCTGATTGAAAGAATACACCAATATATAATCAATAACATAATGATGTAGGAATCCAGATAAGGCTGAAATACGTTGTTCATCAACTACATGAAAGCTACTGGGGCAGAGGCGGGCCTACGTGCATGGTCCCCGTAAACCTCGGGAGATATTCTGTATATATATATATATATATACACCTTGAGAAACTGCTTAATATTTAAGGCACCCTGAAGCACAAAAGCCCACTGGGGGCATTGGTCAAATTTGCTACTTACGTTTGCTTTCGTGCGGAATGTCCTGGGTTCGATCTCGGACTCCCTCCCCTTCCTTAAGTAATTTTCCTTTTTTAGATGAAATATTAACTATAGCATAGATTTTTTATTTATTTATATCTTGCCTTTTTTTACCTTAGGTCCCCCCACCCACCCAATTTTTCTTTTTTTCCAACTCTTTTTTGTTTTGATTAAACCCCAATCTTAAAAGCTCTAAATCACTTCTCTCTTCCCTTTTACCAAATTCCATGCCCAACTTCACCTCCTAAATCGCTCATATATGTCAGCCATCACCGAAAGTTTGTCGGCATCCAGCAGGACCTAACAATTATCGCTAAAGTTCTCCAGTATATCTATATTAAAGATAATAGTGCTCCCGTCATCTTCAAATCCTAGGTCCGCCTCTGTGTTGAGGCATTGTTCAGCCCAAAAGACATCACAAGGAACTTATAATACTTATAATGGGTCCCGAAAGCCGTCTTAGGAATATAAGAAGCCCTGATCTTCACCTGATGGTACCCCAATCTCAAGTAGATCTTTAAGAATACCCTAGCATCCTGAAGTTGATCAAACAAATCATCAGTACAGGGGGATACTTTTTCTTGATAGTAACCTTGTTCAAGTGCTTTGTCAATGCACATTCTCATATAACCATATTTCTTCTTCACAAATAATATCGGTGCACCCCAAGGTGACACACTAGGCCTGATGAAACCCTTATCAAGCAACTCATGTAAGTGTTCCTTCAATTCTTTCAGCTTCGCTGGTTCCATGTGATATGGTGGAATAGAGATGGCCCAGCACCATATCAATACCAAAATTAATATCCCCGTCGGATGGGATACCTGGCAGGTTTGCAGGAAATACATCTGAGAACTCTCTCACTCCGGAACTGACTTAATAATAGGAGTATCATCGCTAACATCTCTCAGGAAGGCCAAATATGCCAAACACCCTTCTCAACCATACGTTGAGCCTTCAAAAATGAAATTACTCTACTAGGAGTGTGACCAAGCAAACCTCTTTATCCAACCTAGGCAACCCCGGCATCACCAATGACATAGTCTTACCATCATAATCAAGAATAGCATGGTACAGAGATAGCCAATCCATACCCAAAACAACCTCAATAAGCCATACTAAGCAACAAAAAATCAACTCTAGTGTCGTAACCCCCAATAGTAACTACACAGGACTGATATACACGATTTACCATAATAGAAACCGGTGTGGATACATGAAATGAATATCTAGAGAATCACGAGGCATATCCAAATAACAAGAAAAATAATATGACACATAAGAATAAGTGAAACCAGGGTCAAATAATACTAAAGCATCCCTGTGGCACACTGAAATAATGTATGTGATCATGGCATTGGAAGCAAATGCCTCTAGCCTGACTTAAAAAACATAGCAACGGGCATGTCCACTACCTGACTGACCTCCCCCTCTAGGGCAATCTCAAACCAACTAAGCCCCACCCCTAGCTAGTTGTGCAAGTGGCGTAGCCACTAGTACTGAAACCATAGGCTATGTGCTCTGCTGTTAGACTCTAATCAAAAGTCTGGGGCAATCCTCTTGAGATGACTCAAGCCTCTATAGTCGAAACAGCCCTTCCTCAAACGAGGCTGCTGACCTTGGTAACCCAAATAACTGCCTATGGAACCCGGCGCAGATGGAGCACGATAAGAACTATCTATTGACATCGCTCTGAATGATGATTAAATTGGGTAAGCACTGTATGAATTGTGGCTAACTGATGAACTACGAGGAATCTAACGAGCTGCCTGAACACGCCTAAAAAGACGACCTTTGCTATGATGTGACTTGCCTCCATACAAGGCACCACCAAAATCGCCTAAACCACTTAAACCACAGGGCCTCTTGGCCTCCCGCTCCTCTCGCTCATGCTTGAGGACATGCTCCAAACGCCTAGCAATCTCAAACACCTTGTCGAACCTAGAATCCGTCCCGGCCTCTCGAGCCAAACCATATTGTAAACCATAGTTGAGGTTATCAACGAACCTCCTGGTCTTCTCCCTCTTAGTAGGGACCAAACATACTATATGACGCGCCTACTTTGTGAATTTCATCTCGTACTAGGTCACAGTCATAGACTCATAGAGTAGATGCTCAAACTCCCTACACAACTCCTCTTTACGACACTGTGGAAGAAATTTCTCTAAGAAGAGAACTGAGAATTGATGCCTTGTAAGTGGTGCTGCGCCAGCTAGTCTGCCTGACGCATAGGCCTTGCACCACCTGTAGGCTAGCCTCGTCAGCTGAAAAGTAGTAAATTCAACTCCACTGGAGTCCACAAGACTCGCTATGCAAAGAATCTGATGACACTGATCAACAAACCCTGAGCATCCTCTGAATTTTCTCCACTGAACTACGGAAGATGAAGTCTCTGAAATCGCTCTAAACTCTTATACTCCTCATCCGTCAAAGGTGGTCTAGCCCTAGCTTGCGTCGCAACAATTGTTACACTGGTGAAACCCTTAGTGTCTGATAACCGTGAGCTAACTTCTCCGGTGTATGGGCGATAGGAGTCTGGCCTTGTCCCCCATCCTGTGAGGTAGCTGGTGCAACTGGTATCATACTCGTCTGGGTCAAGCTCGTGTACATACTCAACATCTGAGCCAAAGTTTCTTGAAGATCATTTATAGCAATAGGCACCGCCGGTGTTTGAGTTGGTCCCAACGGCTCAATTATATCTGAAACCTGCTCCTCCATTAGAGCAACTAGTGGCTGCACATGTGCTGCTCTAGTTATAGTGCGAGCGCTACCTCAGCCCCAGCCTCTCATGGCCCTGACTGGTGGCATTTGTGCATGCTCATCCGATCTAGTTGAATGTGTCTTCACCATCTGTGAGAGAATAGAAGAGTAAAGGTTCAAACTTCAAAATTAACAAATTCTCACAACAAGAATGCAAGAAAGTGAAGTTTTCCTAACAAATTGGAAGCCTCTCGAAGACAAGTGCAGACGTCTTCATGCTAATCTATAGGACTCTACTAAACTTGCTCATAACCTGTAGAACTTATGAACCTAGGGATCTGATACCAACTTCTTACGATCCAAAACCACCAATCGGCCGTGATGAAGTCTAACTAACTTGTTAATACAAGTCTAAAGCCAATAACATAAATAACTGCGTCAATGCATAAAATCCTCCAGAATTGGTAATATAGAGTCATATGCTCTAAAATAGAAGTAAAAGTCTGAAAGTACAAATGAAAATAATATCTGAAAGTAATAACAACAACAACTGAAATAGAAAGCCAAAAGCTACAGTCAAAATGCATCTCTATCTCGTCTCTCGGCAAACGCACAACAAGAATCATAACAACTCATTGCTTGATCTAACACCAGAATCTACATAATTAAGATAGTGTAGTATGAGTATAACCGACCTCATGTACTCAGCAAGTACCATAACTAACCTCGGTGAGGTAATAGAGGCAAGAATTATCAATGATGTTTGCTAATTACCTTCTCAGCTCATGAATTTCCACAAGTACACAACAATAATATCATCAAATTATGAAAACACATATAAAGTCACCTCGATATATAAGAGATAATATGCTAAACTTTGTATAAGTTAACAATCCAGCATAATCCAGCATATAGAGAATATATGCTCATAAAATAAGTATACAACAAAGAAAAATTGCAACTAGAGAAGAAATGCAATACTCGAACCAAACGACTAATCAATTTATTCTTATACCGCGTGTGCACCATCAAGAGAGAAACGTGAGAGAGTGAACCTAGGAGGATAGATCCTTATCCGCAAGATACAAGGACAACTCACATGTCATATATATCAACCGCACAGACAACTCACGTCCTATTATATCTCAATCTCACGGACAACCCTCGTGCCAATAATATCAACCTCATGGACAACTCACATGCCAATAATGACGACCTCACGGACAACCCACATATGAATAATCACAAACGTATGGAAAACTCGCGTGCTATCATATCCCGGATCTGCATGGACCACTCACGTGCTATCATAACTCAACTGCACGGACAACTCACGTGCTATCATATCTCAACCTCAAGAATAACTCATGTGCTACCAATACAATCCATATCGCGCAGAAAGTATATGTACAAGATTACACGTACATGAACAATTGATGTCAAATTTCTTTGTACCTTTATAAGTGACATGCTAAGGTGTATGCATGTGCAAAGTGTGCTACAATAGCTCAAATCGAGCAATTACATCACGAAAGTAGCAATTATCATGTTCAATCAGGAGATTAACCTATATGTATCAAACATGGCTCAAATAGCTTAAAAAAAGGGTACAAACATATGAAACATAACAATATGAAGCTTAGCAATCTATTCAAGGAATATCATAGCCTAAGCACTAACGGAGCATGGATAATACCCTGGTACACGCATATGGGCTTAACCTCTCAAGTGCGCCACTCATAGCACGTAGCTGTCACTAATAACTCGGGCAACTAGTGCCTCAACTAAGTTTAGGTAAGATACTTAGCTCAAGCTAGCCAAATCAATACTTTAGAAATCCCTTCCGGCATGAATCAACCTCAGGACGGCTCGAATCTAGATAAAATAACTTAATAACACTAATAAAAGCCATAGGAGATAATCTCAAACAGTAAAACTTGGATCTTTATCAAAAAGACAACTAGTCAACCCAAAAATCAACCCAGCATGGCCTCCTAAAACCCGATAAAAGGTCGCAAATTCTAAATACCTATTCGAGTACGAGTCCAGCCATACATACTCCATCCAATTCTGACTCCAAATCGGGTTCAAATCCTCAAATTTCATTTAGAAAAGTTTTTGCCAAAATTCCTAATTTCTTTACTAAGTTTCACCAATCAAACGCTAAAATCAAGGTTGTAACCATGAATAATAAATAAATCCGAGTCAAAAATACTTACACCAAACCAAATCGTGAAAATTCTCTCATAATCGCCCAAATCCGAGCTCTCATCTCAAAACATGATAAAATGACTAAAACCCTCGAAATAGAGTCCTAAGGGGTCTGTCCAGGCATACCCTTCGCGAACGCAGCCTCTGCCTCGTGTTCGCGAAACACAAAATGGCGACCTCCTCCAAATACCCTTGTTGTTCGCGTCCATACACTCGCGAACGCGATGAAGAACTCACCCGACCCTACAAGAACGCGACCTGGACCTTGTAAACGCATAGGCCAAATGCTCCTAGCTCCCAAATGCTTCGCGAAGGTGGCGCCCAACCGTGAACGCGATGAAGGGTGACTGCCCAACTCACACTAACCCTTCGCGAACGCGACTGCCTTGTCGCAAGACACCATAAATTCAGCAGTCCAAAACAATGGAAATTGGTCTGAAATCTATCTGAAATACACCCAAGGCCCCTGGAACCCCGTCCAATCATACCAAGCAATCCTAAAACATAACATGGACCTATTCGAGGCCTCCAATCATGCAAAATAACATCAAAATCACGAATCGCATCTCAATCCAAACTTAATGAACTAATCCAAATTTCCGAATTCAAAACTTACTCCGAACATGCCTAAACAACTCGGAATGACCTCAAATTTGGCATACAATTCCAAAATGCCACAACAGACCTATTCCAACTCCTGGAACCAAAATCTGAACCTGATATCATCAAAGTCAACTCCCGGTCAAACCTATGAACCTTCCAAACCTTCAAGTTTCCAACTTTCGCCATTCAAGCCAAAATAACCTCGGAACCTTCGAATCCAAATCTGGACATACGCCTAAGTCCAAAATTACCATACGAACCTGCCGAACCATCAAAATACCATTCCGGGGGTTGTTTACACTTAAGTCAACCCTCGGTCAAATATTACAACTTAAGCTTCCAACCTAAAAACTAAGTATTCTAATTCACTCCAAAACCTCCCCAAAACCAAACTAAAATCCCAACAAGTCACATAACAACAAAACACATATGGAAAAAATCAAATAGGGGGGAACAGGGCTCAAATATAAAACACGACCGACCGGTTTGTTACAAATTGTCAGAAAATTCCCCTTTGGTTTCAAAAGCTTTCTATTTTCTTATGATGCAAGATATTAGCAATTCTAATGGAAAAAGGATAAGAGCATCCAAGTTTAGCTCAGCTCTAGTTTTCCAACAAAACATTTATGATGGTCGACAAGTCAAGTTTGTAAACTTGGTAACCTTGACCTTGATCATGATCTTAAAATGTAGGGCCTGTTTTCTTATCCCACATTTCTTTTTCCGGTAAATAATCTTGAGAAATAAATACATAGTGAAATTTTACTTGGTAAACGGATATAAATGAGCATGTTAAGAGAATTCCAATGACTAGTAAAAGAAGAAATAAACTCATTTGATTGAAATGGAACAGTTACGTTTAAAGAACCCCCAACGTAAAGCTGCATATAACTGACATACATCGATAAATATTGAACCATTGCTGTAATTTGGAAAGTAATTAGTAGCCTTAGGTATACAGTTGCTGCTTTATTGCAGATCTGGTTCTACTTAAGAGTAGCAATATACAATTAATATAATTAAATCTCTCCAACTATAGTAATGTATCATAAAGAAATTTAAATATAAATGATCTCTCCAACTGTAGTAATGCATTATTAGCAAATTGACACTTACTCATGTATAATAAACGAGATTTTACTTGATATATTTCATCTGATTTTCAGTCAATAAGCCTGCGTTTCTGTTTCAACTCCTTCTCCTTTGGGAGATCCTAATATTAGTCATAACTGCTACAGGCAATTAAGTTGTAACACCCAATGATCAATCATTCAGAATCCTTTTTATCCAGATTTAGAGCAGTATTCATTAAGCTGCCTAATTTGCATGCGTATATTTCTTTTGCTTAATGTTTATATCAAGCATGCAAGTCGCGTCCTAAATTCCGAGTCATGTCCAGGTGAGTTTTGGATTATTGACTAAGTAACAAGTGATATGGTATAGTAATAATGAATTTTTTTTTAGGAAAATGCAAAGGTGGAAAAAGAAGAAGGATCATTCTCATTCTGATTCCTGCACAAGGGCAAGTGTCAAGAGAAAGTTCCATGATGTTGGAGATATTTGTATTTCTGTTTCAACTAAACAGAAGGTTGTTGCTGAGGTTAGGCTTACCATTGTGGATATTTCACTATGTAATTAAAGTTTTACTTACTCTCATTTAAATGTTTTTGCAGGAGGAGGGCGCGCCACATCATGAAAATTCATCCAGTAAGTCTTTTTGGTGTTATGCATTTAACATTAATATTTGCTTATTGTATTGAAAAATTTAGTTCTAATAGCACGGGCTAACCAGTTTTCGGACTGGTCATTCAAAAATAGCCAGCGTTTGCAAAGTCATTGAAAAATAGCCACTATTTTGTTGCAACAGGGACCGGTCCAGCATAATATACTGGAGATCGGTGCACCTGTGTATGAACTTCCAGCATATTATGCTAGAACTCCAACATGTGGAAAGTTCCAGCATAATATACTGGAGATTGGAGCATCTGTGTATGAATTTCCAGCATATTATACCGGACCGGTATATTATACTGGAATTCCAGTATATTATGCTGGAACTCCATTATAATATGCTGGAGTTCCAGTATACATATGCTGGAGTATTTTTCAGATTTTGAACAGTATTTTCATTCAGATTTATCTTTAGATGAAAAGTGGCTAAATTTCGATTACTTTTGAAACTGTGGCTATTTTTAAATTATCACTTGTAAATCTGGCTATTTTTGAATTTCTCTCAAAAATTTATGTATACTCTGGCCTTAATGATCTTGCAATGTAAAATTGTTGGATTCTACCATTTTTATCAGGTAAACCAACAAAGTTGCCAGAAAAGCGTATACTAGAACTTATTCTGGACGTGCTGCAAAGGTCAGTATTCATTTGAGTCAGTTCAATATTCCCACATACATCATTATAAATGGTTATTTCACATTGTAATAATTTTTTCTTTTTTTGATGTTAGGAGGGACACGCATGAAATATTTGCTGAACCAGTTGATCCCACTGAGGTTTGATTTTATGAATGACTTCACATCTTGTATGTCACGTCACGACTTCTTAAAGAGTAAAATTTAATAAGATTTTCTGCTTCTTGTAAGGTGGAAAATTACTATGAAATCATTAGAGAGCCAATGGATTTTGGTACAATGAGGGCTAAACTTCACGAAGGAATGTATCAGAATCTTGAACAGTTTGAGGTCTGCTTTTTGTCTCTCAATAATTTTGACTACTTGAATGTGCAGCTCTCAGTTTTGAAGTTAGAACTCTATTGTGCTTGTCACTTAATCATCTTTTCAAACTCATGATTCTGCAGCATGATGCATTTCTGATTTCAAAGAATGCGATGCATTTCAACTCCTCTGGTACTGTCTATTTCAGACAGGTATATGGATATTACCCTTAAACAATTTTGATTTTTAGAAGTATCATGAGGACCAACAATTTGTGACAGATTCTAATGATTTACAGGCTCGTGCTATATTTGAACTAGCTAAGAAAGTATTTCATCTTCTAAAAACTAATCCCGGAAACTTTGAAGTGGAATTTCCTGGGACCAGACTAAGATCGATGAGGAGACTGAAAAATGAAGCCAAGGAAAAACATTCTAGAAGTGTAATAACAGATGGTGCCCTTGATGATTCTTCCAAAAATACCGGACTTGGCCAAAGTGTTTCATCAACATTTAGGAGAAGCAGCAAAGAAGGGCCTTCGTTAACCAGTGTTGCTGCTCCGATTGACAGTGCATTCTTATTAGGTAAGACACTTGAGTTGAGTTGGCTGCGGAAATTATACTCTTGAGAAGTACTCAAATTGGACGAGTAGTACAATTCTCATTCCTATTGTTTCACTGTCTTTAAACAGGTAACAGACATGGCCAAAGGTTGTCTTCTCTTGATGCTAGTCGTCGTTCTACATATGAAACTTGCAGGCCTTCGTCTTACCATGAGACCAAGTCACTAATTCTTGTAAGTTCTTTTCTCCGGCCTGCTTCCTTTAGAGCCCAAATCAAAGACTTTGGCCCCTCTGACATGTATTTTGTTCTAAGCTACAACATACATGACAAAAATATAAGTGCATTGCAATAATAATTGAATTTGTCATTTGTAGAACAGGAATAGTAGTTACCGAGAGAGCTTGATGTCATTTGTCAAAGATTTAGGACCAACAGCACAAATGGTTGCCAACTGGAAATTGCAAGGAAACCATTCAGTCCTTCCCTCTCACACAAATATAAGTCCAAACTATAGAGTTCAGCCTCCAACGTGCTTAGGATTCGCTGCCTTTGCCACCGTACAAAGTCAATCTGATACTGGAGTTTTTACTTCATCTCAGAAACTCTCTAGTCCTGTCAGAGGATTTGGCTCAGTGCTCAAAAGCACCAGTGATAAGATCGATCTGATTAATGGTGCAAGGGGAGACGAGACTAGCAAAATAGCTGGAATGAGCAGTCAGAAAGGTCCCCTTCCTCGTACAGAAAATTCAGAGAAGAAAAGCACATCAATTTTGTGCTACAAAAGGAATGTTCGTAAAGTAACAGAAGAAGCAGCCAAGAAAACTCAAAATGGAGGCAAGAGTAAAGAAAATAACTTGGGTTCTCATATCTGCACTAATGGGAAATTAGGAGATACAAATTCTTCAACCATGAAGAAAATTGGCACAAGTAAGGTGGAAGAAATCAAAGTTCTGCCAGTTGTGCTAGCTCTAGAACAATCTCATTCAAGTCTATCTGAGTTGAAGTGGAGAAACAAGAAGAATTCAAATTCCACATCATCACGCATCACCCGATCACAAAGCAAGATTGCAAAGTCTTCTCCAGCTCAGTCCAATTTAACTGGGACTATTCCAGATCAAACCAAAAATAACAGCTTTCGATCAAAGACTGAAAAGAAAGCAGTCATTTGTGATAAAAACGAAAATGTTGGCAGCAGCTCGGTTAGCAACCTCAGTTTTCTTGGGCCAGTTAGCCAATCTTTGAAATCTGAACTGAACAAGACAATGCCTGTAGTGCCATTTCCAGCAAGAACGAGCTCCAGGTTCATTTTTGATATACCATTCTTGAAAGCTCAGCTAAATCAAATGAATCCGATAGGGCAAAATGAAATGTCAGAGGCATCAAGATTGCACAGAGATTACAGGGAAAGATCTTTGTATGGTCAGGGAAGTTACTATAAGATGGGCAGGGAAGTGAATCCATCACTGTCTCTTCAGGAGAAACCGAACATTCTGCAGACCATGCCATCTTTCCATTACAACAATCAATCATCATATCTTTCGTTAGCTCCTGTAGACACTGACCTGGCACTTCAGCTTTGAGTAACTTGCACAAAGGCTGTGAATTTCTCCGAAATATATTGGTTGCTGGATATACAATCATGTTAAACTCATACATCGTATTGTAATGACCCGTAATCATTGCATATGTTATAATAAGGCTCTCACTCTATCTTTCCTTTTTCTGTTACTACTTAATGATTGGTCGTATGATTGATCAGAGACCAAAATTTGATTATCTCTGATCATTCTTCATGAATAAGTCAATTAACTTCAGAAAAGATGGGATGGCTACTATCATTCTGATCATATTTCATGATTTATGCAGGAAAAGATGATCCACCAGATAGTATATAAGAAAAGTGCCACCATGACAAACTAGTATCGCAGTTTCATATAAGGGGATGACCTATTCAGTTAAATGCTGTTTTAGTATATTCAAATGAAAACAAAATTGACTTTTTCAAGTACCTGTATATACTTTTGTACTAAAGTAGATTCCCAAACGCTATTTTGATTGTATATTAATTGACGAGAACATATTTCATATTTGTAAGTCAGCGGAAAAAAAAGTTATTCCTAAAAAGTAGACAAATTTTGAGATAGCAAGCGATGCTAGGCCTTTGCCTAGACTAAGGGAAGCCGATCTAATAAATGTCAAAGTAAACTGCTAACTAAGGAGAGATTAGCTCGACTAATGATACCTGTAGATGATCAACAATGTTGCTTATGTGATCAGGCAAAGGTAGAGACGCATAAATGTATCTTTGGCAAATGTGAGTGGATTTTAGAACTAAGAGACAAACTGAACACTTGGCTGGACATCAAGATACAAGGTAATGAGGCCGGTCAGATGATCAAGTGGATCAAAAGAAAAAGATGGAAGCAGTTTCAGAAGGAAATAGTTGCATCAGTATGGGGTTCCATGATATATTACACTTGGCAAGCAGGAAATTAGAAGATTTTCAGGAAAGTACTGAGGGGAGAGACTTTGTAGACTGTAGTTGCTCAGATTCAAAAAGAGGTCAAGTATAGAATAAGTATACTGTGTAAGTCGAAGAGAGCTCGTAAAAGTCAGTTGTTAATTCAGAAATTATGTAACTAGACTTCTGTTTCTTTGCCTTGGGATCTAGTGTTTGAGGTACTCTTGCTAGAAGGTGGCCAAGGACACTAGAGGCTCGTTGTAAATTGCTTTGGTTGTTATGGTAATTTATTACCAAAAAATAAAAATATAATTAAGATAACATGAAATAAAACTTAGACAGTTATTTGGAATAAAAAGTGTACTAAATGGCGTGGGATGGACAACATTAATACCTTGAACAGGACTTGTATTTAAAGCTCCACTTGCAACTTTCATATTTGGTCTTCTCCAAGTTAGCGATCATTGCTCCACCAAGTTTGGAAAAGCATGCCAGAATAAAAGGGAGACCGATGAGTGAGACCGATGGGAGGCTTCGAAGATCAAAGGACTCGATGGACACCGAGGCCAAGTATGACCGACCTCGAGATAATATTGTTATGATCCCATAACAGAAAGAGCAAGATTCTCGCAGTAACCCTGGGGTCATGGCATAAAATCCGGAACGAATCCGTATTAGGCGGTTAGACAGCTATCCCAATAAGATTCCTTACTGTAAATAGAAATGTACCTTATTTAAAGTTTCCCCATTATATAAAAGGAACCACAATCATTTGTAAGGATCATCTAATCATTGGCAAAAAATATACTATCTTTTTTTTTTGGCTCATTATTCATCAAACTTGTCTTTTCTCTTTATTGTTCGTGGTTCATCTCGAGGTCACTAAGCTCGAGGCCAATAATATTTGGTAACACTGGTTTGATTCATTCATTTCTTTCATCTATACTATATACTTCTTGATTATATTGGTATTGAACTAAATCACATATCTTTAAAATCACAAATCAAATTTAATTGTTACTCGTATTTTCGAGGTAAATAGTTTGGCGCCCACCGTGGGGCAAAACATAATAGTGATTATTTCAGTACTAATTCTGATAATTATACGTTATTTTCACACTTGTTCTTGTCAAGAATTTTTGTTCTCAAGATTAAACATGTCAAATTCACAAAACGCACATGTTCACGCCAACAAAGGCCTTGGATTTCATCGGAAAAACAACAATGTAGGGATCGGGGTACCACCGATAAACCTTGGGGAAGTGCCAAATGTGGAACCAGTTGATGTTTGTTCACACATTGCTTTGAATGCAGACTTAGACACGGACCCTGGAGGAAGTGTACGCAGGGAAGCCCGATCTGGGGTCCAAGGAACACAAGGTATATGAGATGGGGGAGTCAGCCTCTAAGCGATATTCGAGATGCTGCAAACTCAACAAATTGCCATCGCTCAACTTCAGAGACAGAATAAAACTCCGAGTATAGCCGAACCAGAAAATACTCGACGTATTGAACCGGCGCTAGAGAGGTCGAACGAATGGCTCGGGGACTGACCCCACAATTATGAGGATGCTCGAAGAGCTCACCAAGAGGATCGGTCTGGGGAAAAAAGGATTGAGGATAATGACAAAAAAGTGGAGACTTATAACTCCAATGTCGATCAAATACCGGGAGCTCCCCCGATCTCGAGGGGATTGGATGTCAAGAAATTCGTACAAAGTCCGTTCCCTCTGAGTGAGGCTCGAAAGCCCATCCCAAAGAAGTTCTGTATGCCCGATATACCTAAATACAACGGAACCTCTGACCCAAATGGACACGTTACTTCTTACACATGTGCCATAAAGGGAAACGACGTAATCGAGTATGTACTGCTGAAGAAATTCGGGGAGACTCTATCAAAGGGTGCCTTAATATGGTATCATAACATACCCCCTAATTTTATTAATTCTTTTGTTATGCTTGCAGATTATTTTGTAAAGGCATACACTGGATCCATTAAAATTGAAACAAGAAAGTCGAACATTTTCAAGATAAGGCAGAAAAATAACAAGATACTCAGGGAATTTGTATCTCGATTCCAAGTGGAGAAAATGGATTTGCCTCCGGTCACCGATGAGTGGGTTGTTCAAGATTTCACTTAAGGTCTCAACACTCTGAGTTCCACAATGTCACAGCAGTTGAAGCAAAGTTTAATCGAGTACCCGGTTGTCACATGGGCCGAAGTACATAATCGGTATCAGTCGAGAATAGGGTCAAAGACGATCAACTAGGGACTCCTTCGGGGTCCATTTATCCTAGCAGGATCATGGATAGGATCAAAAGGGATTCGATTGAGAGCCAAGGTCGGATAGAGATCGATATCAACCGTACAACGGAGACTATAGAGGCAGCGGTTCCGGGAAAAGCTTCACACGAAATGAGAGGAGAAATGATCGAGGTCAAAATTCATGAGGGATTGATGCCGAGGAAGATCACGATAGTATCCAAAGTTCGAATAAAGGTAAGACCCCAGTCCAATATTTTCTATTTTTTTGACCAACACTTGCAGGCTATCGATAAGGATCGACATGAAGCTCTGGATCTTGAAGCATGTGTTGCACTCTTTTTCCCTTACGGTTTTTGTCCCAAATAGGTTTTCCAGCGAGGTTTTTAACGAAGAAACCATTGTTCGTGCTAACTAAAAGAAATTTAACCGTATCCGAGGTTCCCTGCAGTAAGCCTCAAATACCGGAGGGCATTACCTTTGAATGTTTGCTCCCTGACAAGGAAATCACTTTGTGACAGCGGGCCCCAATAGGAAAGTGTTGTAAGGGCCAAACGCTCAGACGAACCGCGCCCGTATAGGTTACTTGAGCCCTACATATCAAGCATGTGCACATGTAAAATCATCTATGAAGAGAAGTACTTTTCCTTGTTGATATCCCCTACCCTTATAAAATTTTCATATTTTATAGCTTGATCTATTCTGTAAACAGGCTTAAGGGTCGACCGTGACAGAAATTCGAACAACTGACCCAGGCTTGAGGGTTTTTGTCCCAAAAGCGAACGAAATCAAATTGCTAACATTTCGAGACCATAAGACCTTAAAGGTAATCCTCGATTTTGCGAGCCACGGCCACCCCACTCGGGGACTGACACTTTGGACAAGCTCAAAGTGAAATGGAAGATCAGCCCAAAGGGCAAGTTCTGGACTAAAGAGGCTACGGCCAAACTCACGCGGGTCGGAGACATCTTAAATTCGTGACAAATACAAAAGCCTAAGGGCTACCTTAGCCCTAGTCCGAGCAAACTCTCACTCAGGGACTACCTATGAAGCCTACGGGCTAGCTTTGCTTCGAGTTTGAGCAAATCTTCACTCAATTATAAAAGCCCAAGGACTATCTTAACCTAAGTGCAAGCATGTCTCGAACGCTCGAGGACTATTTACTCGAGCTATCTGAGTTCGAAATAATAAGACCTCAAAGAGGAACCCCCGATATAATAGGCCAAGGCCATCACACTCGAGGACTAACATTTCGAACAAGTTCGAAATGTTATCGGAAAATAAGTCCAAGAGACATACCCAAAGGTTACATCCATACTAAAGACCATGGTCATATAAAAAGCTTACGGCCGAAATAATGCGGCTCGGAGACGACCGACTTCCGCCATAAAATAAAGGCCTTCAAAAACTTTGAAAAATCGGTTAAATCAGGCTACCATCGTCAAAAGCAAATGATAAAGGGCTTCGATAAAATCAGCCCTCAAATAATTTAAAGGCTTCGATAACATTAGTCTTCGAAAAAGCCTCAAGAGGTATTCGATTGTCGTTACACAAACGAATTACAAATATGGTTCCGGTCGGTCAAAACTTCAAAAAATCCAACGGGTACAAGAAACACATGCTAACGCATACAAAATTTCACTAAGTCTTTTAGCCGAAAAGAGGAAAAAATTATAGTCGTTATTAGAGGCCGAATTGGCCCAACTCAAAGAGCCTGAGTGCCAATACAAAAGAGCCTAAGGGCCAATCAAAGAGCCTAAGGGCCAATATAAAAAAGCCCAAGGGCTACCTTAACCCGAGTTCAAGCAAACTCCCACTCGGGGACTACCTATAAAGCCTAAGGACTTACTTTATTTTGAGTTCGAGCAAGCACTCGCTCGACTACTAAGCCCAAGGGCTATGTCTCACTCGGGGACTATCTATAAAGCCTAAGGGCTAACTTTATTTCGAGTTCGAGCAAGCACTCACTCGACTACTAAGCCCAATGGCTACTCGAGTTCGAGCAAATTCTCACTCGGGACTATCTATAAAGCTTAAGGGATAACTTTATTTCGAGTTCGAGCAATCATTCACTCAACTATAAGTCCAAGGGCTACCCAAGTTCGAGCAAATTCTCACTCGGGGACTATCTATAAAGCCTAAGGGCTAACTTTATTTCGAGTTCAAGCAAGAACTCACTCGACTACTAAGCCCAAGGGCTATCAGAGTTCGAGAAAATTCTCACTCGGGGACTATCTATAAAAGCCTGAGGGCTAACTTTACTTCGAGTTTGAGCAAGTATAGAATAAGTATACTTTGTAAGTCGAAGAGAGCTCGTAAAAGTCAGTTGTTAATTCAGAAATTATGTAACTAGACTTTTGTTTATTTGCCTTGGGATCTAGTGTTTGAGGTACTCTTGCTAGAAGGTGGCCAAGGACACTAGAGGCTCTTTAGGTTGTAAATTGTTTTGGTTGTTATGGTAATTTATTACCAAAAAATAAAAATATAATTGAGATAACATGAAATAAAACTTAGAAAGTTATTTGGAATAAAATGTGACAACATTAATACCTTGAACATGACTTGTATTTAAAGCTCCACTTGCAACTTTCATAGTTGGTCTTCTCCAAAAGTTAGCGATCATTGCTCCATCAAGTTTGGAAAAGCATACCAGAATAAAAGGGAGACCGATGAGTGAGACCGATGGGAGGCTTCGAAGATCGAAGGACTCGATGGACACCGAGGCCAAGTATGACCGACCTCGAGATAATATCGTTATGATCCCATAACAGAAAGAGCAAGATTCTTGCAGTGACCCTGGGGTCATGGCATAAAATCCGGAACGAATCCGTACTAGGCAGTTAGACAGTTATCCCAATAAGATTCCTTACTATAAATAGAAATGTACCTTATTTAAGGTTTCCCCATTATATAAAAGGAACCCCAATCATTTTCAAGGATAATCTAATCATTGGCAAAAAATATACTATCTTTTTTTTTGCCTCATTGTTCATCAAATTTGTCTTTTCTCTTTACTGTTCTTACGTTATTGTTCGTAGTTCATCTTGAGGTCACTAAGCTCGAGGCCAATAATGTTTGGTAACACTAGTTTGATTCATTCATTTCTTTCATCTATACTTTATACTTCTTGATTATATTGGTATTGAACAAAATCACATATCTTTAAAATCACAAATCAAATTTAATTGTTACTCGTATTTTCGAGGTAAATAGTTTGGCGCCCACCGTGGGGCAAAACATAATAGTGATTATTTCAGTACTGATTCTGATAATTATACATTATTTTCACTCTTGTTCTTGTCAAGAATTTTTGTTCTCAGGATTAAACATGTCAAATTCGCAAAAGGCCTTGGATTTCATCGAAAAAACAACAATGATCGGGGTACCACCTATAAACCTTGGGGAAGTGCCAAATGTGAAACCAGTTAATGTCTGTTCACACATTGCTTTGAATGCAGACTTAGGCGCGGACCCTGGAGGAAGTGTATGCAAGGAAGCCCGATCTGGGGGCCAAGGAACACAAGGTACAGGAGATGGGGGAGTCAGCCTCTAAGCAATATTCGAGATGTTGCAACTCAACAAATTGCCATCGCTCAACTTCAGAGACAGAATAAAACTCTGAGTATAGCCAAACAAGAAAACACTCGACGTATTGAATCGGCGCTAGAGAGATCGAACGAATGGCTCGGGGACTAACCCCACAATTATGAGGATGCTCGAAGAGCACCAAGAGGATCGGTCTGGGGAAAAAAGGATTGAGGATAATTGTGAGCACGTGATTTTTGCCTCACACGAATTACTCCCAAAAGAATTCAAACAAATAAATTTTCCCTTGCGTGCAATTTTTGTGAATTTGCATGATATTTTCAGTTATTATTTGCATTTATTTGTGCATGCTTATTTGTTAAATTGTTTAAAAAAATACAAAAATATGTTGCAAGTACATTTAGGATTTAATTTTTACAATTCTTGAGTAAATTACTTATTTTACAAAAGTAAAATATATATATATATATATATATATATATATATATATATATATATATATGTATATATATATATACATATATATATATGTATGTATGTATTTTTTGCATTTTTAGTGCTTAATGTCAAATTGTGTGATTTTTCTTTTAAATTGGTATCTAAATGTGTATGATAATTATAATTTAGAGATAATTAAGTTAATTGAATAATTTGGCTTAGGAATTAATTAAGGTCTTATTTTTAATTTCTGAGAAAAAAATATTTTTGAAATAAAAAGAAAAGGAAAGCATGAAAGGAGTTGAAATTTTGGGCCAGTTCAATTAATATTCCCCAAAGCCCAATCAATTTTCGCCCAAATCATACCCCAGTCCAGCCAAAACCACCCCCCAACCCAATCCATCTCCAACCATGACCAAAACGATACCGTTTCAGTTATTTTAATCTGAGTCGTTAAAACTCGCTCATCCAACGGCCTAAAACACGCCTCATGACCTGTTACCTAGCCCCGACCCATTCCATCAGAGATCGATCTGGTCTCAAGAGTGTCTAAACGATACAATTATATTTAGTGGATTGATCCAAGCCATTGATCTTATTCGATCGAACGGGCCGAATTCAATCCCCATGCCAGTATATAAGGGTCCTAACACTACCCCGCCCCCCTTAGAACTCCCCCCCTTCACTCGTCTCTCATCTCTTCAGAGACCATGCCTCACTCCGCCGCTGATCGCACGCCGGAAATCGCCCACGGCGGCGGTCAGTCACCAATGGCCTCCAAATTGACACCAGGCCTTCCTCTCCACCTCTCCATCCCAGACCTCAGCTCCATTTTCTTCGAATCTCACCTGACCTTCTTGAATATTCGTTCGAAGCCCCTAGCGCCGCCACGGTTTCTCCGGTGGCAGCGTCGGATCCAATGACCACCAAAGTCACACCCCAGAACCCCCTCGGCCTCCTCACCCCAAGTCTCATGTCCCTTTCCCTCAAATTCTTCCCGAACCGTACGAATATTGAATTAGAGTTTGAACCAAAAGTTCAAGTCAACGGGGTTTCAAAGGTTTGGGGTTTGAATCGACTTCAGTCGTGTGCTCTCAGTTGAGAACACACAATTGAAGTTTATTTCGGCCACAAATTCAGGGATTCATCGAGTCTTTGTGTCAAGAACAGTGTCTGTTAGTTTTTAGGTAAGTTCGATTTTATTTTTCTTTTTGTTTGATATTTATTTGCCTTTGTTTGTTCTATTTTTCCTTTCTTTCTGAAACAAATTAGTTAAAATATGAATTAGTTGTTAATCAAAATTATTAACTGTCTGTTTGATTTTAGTTCCTCTTTTATGAATGTTGTTAGTCAATCTTAGGAATAGTTTTAAAATTTTGAACCCTTTAAATATGGCATGTGTTCTGATTTTGATAGAAAATATTAAGCTTGAATTAGCTTAATCTTTAGAATCTGAATCCCTAACTAGATGCTTGGCTGAAAAGCCCAGATTGGATTTGAATTGGGTCCATTCAGGACTCGTTAGCTTGGGTCAATTTGACCCAGGTTCTGCCTAAACTTGGGATATTGAAACAGGGGATTTCAGAGGGTGTTTTGGGAATTAGGGTACCTGCTGATTGATTAAGGGGTGTTAATAATTGAAGAGTATGTTCACAAAAGTTTCAGGGGTAGTTTAGGGGCTAATTTAAATTTGAACCATTAATAATTAAATTAAAGGCTGCTAATGAACTGATTGGAGACAATTCTAAGTGGAATGGAAAAGTTAATAGACAAAGAATAGTGGGGAATACCTTTCTGATTTTAAGGGTTAAAGATAGGATAGTTAATTGTCCACTTGGTCCTTAAAATCAGGATGAAAAGGGGATCGAAATCTTATAAAAGAAAAGGGGGAGACATACAGACAGAGGGGGGGAATATTCTGAAAATCAAAAAGAGACTAAAAATACAGACAAGAGTCTAATAATATACCTTTTAGAAAACACAAGAGACTAGAAGCGAACTTCATAGATAAAAATACCTTTAGAAGATAAAAAAAGGCTACAAACTTCTTATTTCTTTTTTTCTGATTTTTCAATCTCAAATTGGCTGAAACAATCTCTGAATCATTGAGGAATTTATTTTCTTTTGAAAATTCTGAGTTGAATTCTTCAATAGAGTTTACTGTTTCATTGGTTTATGAGTTGATTTCAATGGGATTTTGAGTTGAACTTGAATCTGGGCTGTTCTTTTGTTGTTGCTGATTTTTGCGCTTAATATTGTTGATTCCTCACTCTTCCCTTTACCTTTTCAATTCTAGGTATTTCCTGATTCTCTAGGAGATAGGTGCAAACATGGAAGCTGTAATGGTCTGAAATTTTCATTAATGCATAGCCATTTTTAAAGTTTTTAATGTCAATTACCTGCTAGGGATTTCTGAAATTAGTAGTATGGTGTAATGGTGTTTAGATTGGTTAGTTCATCTTAGTATAGTAGTGGTATTGCAGGAATTCACATTACTTTTCTATTTTGTATTTTGTTGCAGACATAGACTATTAGTTCAAGTAACTCTAAACATTTGAGACATTTTGTGTACATGGACTGTCAATCATGCTCTATATGTTTTGTTTCGAAAATACTTAGCTACAATAGGGTATAAGTTAACCAGTTATATGTAATGCTAAAGGTTTAAGAACTCAGTAATCATTTGGCATGAGTTGTTGAGAATTTATCAGCATGTCTATAAAAGTGAGGAGAACCTATGAATTCTGTGTTTCTTTATGTGCATATGAGATCAAGCAGTTACAAATATAGGTCTAAATGCTTTACATGTTAAAGTTGATACTAGTTGATGATTGCATAAGTTTATTCACTTGGTGATAAGATCAGCGTTTAAACAAGAATTGGAAATTGACATCAAAGCGTAGTGTAAGACATTTAATGTATAAATGATGAATAGCATAATGGGCATGTCTATTTAGTATTGGTTTGCTTCTATTGGGGTTTCGATCTCAAGTTGAATTCCAGGTAGTTTAATGGACATTATTTGCAGTTTAATTTGGTGAATGGTTTTGGTAGTGGACCTACAAGGTTATGGCCATTTTCGTGCCAGTGATTAAGAGACAGGCTTGGGTTTGGGGATGTCTCGTGAGTTTTGGGCCTTTGACCTAATTGGTTTAAAATTTGCTCTTAATTGTAGACTAGGTTGAGCTTTAATAACTTAAAGGCTAGGTTGAATTAATTTAGAGTTATAACTTTGGGGATTTGAATTGATGTCTGAAGATTTATTTTTCAGCATGTTTGGGCTTTAAATTGTTAGTCCAAGAGCAACATTTTATGATCTCTCGGGGATTCAGATATCGGGCTCACCTGGGGCCCAGTGGTATATGGTAACACTTCAGTAAGGTTTTTTTATGAGTGGGCTCTTTTGGGCCCAACTCTCAGGCTGTTTTTCTTTTAAAAAGGGGGCTCGCCCTTATTCCTGAACGGAAGCCTTGATGGGCTCATGCACGTTAATAGGACTGGTAGCCTGTGAATAATAAAGTTGGACTTACATATTAACGAAATTGATTAATAATCGTAGACAACCTTTAGGGCCGTTTAAAATACGATTGTGATTATGTATACGTTCGCATAACATGACCATAATCCTAAAATTAATTTGGAGTATGCGTCCGCACAACTTCGATCAAATATTTTCTTAATAATAAATATGTTACAAGTTTTAATTATTTTTAAGTTTATATAAGTTCATTAAAATCACATAGGGCTGTCCTAGTAATTACATAAATTAGATATAAAATTGACAAAATTTGTAGTATATCCTTTAGGGCCGTTTAAAATACTAGTGTGATTGCCTATACATCCGCGTAACACAATTACACTTCTAAAAATAAAATCAGAGTATGCGTTCGAGCAACTTTGGCCCAAACTTTCCTATTAATAATTAAGCGTTATTAATTGTGGACACGTTCGCGTGACATGATTTTTGACGCACCAAACGGACGGGTATACGTGCGCGTAACCCGTTTCAAGATAATTTCCTAATTAAAAGCGGTGTAATAAGAAAAAGCACATAGGTTTAAAATCAATAATTAAATAATTTAATAAGCTAAGTAGAATCAAAGCGACCGTGCTCAAACCATGGAACTCGGGAATGCCTAACAGCTTTTTCCGGGTTAACAGAATTCCTTACCCGGATTTTTGGTTCGCGGACTGTAAAATAGAGTCATTCTTTTCCTCGATTCGGGATTCCAAACTGGTGACTTGAGACACCATAAATCTCCCAAGTAACGACTCTGATTTTTTAATAATAATCTCATTTCGATTGTCCTTTAATTGGAAAAACTCCATTTTATTATTACCCCCTTCCGGGGTGTAGTATTGAAAAATGAGGTGTGACAGCTCTGGCGACTCTGCTGGGGATAAGAAATCAGAACTTTTGTTCAGGGTTCAAGAATTCGAGCTTGTTTTATGATTTTTACATTGGCTTATTTATTGATGATATTATTGTATTTTTGTGAACCTTTGTGCTAAATATTCTATCTGTTTTACCGCTTTAATATTGTTGAATTGTATATAATTGTCTTCTTACGCCACCCTTCGAGTCTTTTTTTTTAAATGGTGCATACGTTCGCGTAGCCCACTTTTCTAGAAAAAATAACCAAATAGAGCGAGGCTGGGCAAGCGACAAGGCCGGGCAGACTTTAGTGCTCCCGGTACGTCGTCCCCTCCTCAACCCCAGTTGTCCGCTCGGGTACCCCAGGTCTAGACCAAAACCCCAGTTTTTTTTCAAACTTAGAAGAACACAGCCTCATGCCGGATCCCTAGTAGGAGTGCTTGTTTGCATCACGTGCATTTTAATTTAGGGGACTCAACACAGGGGTTGGGCCTGTCTAGAACAGGTGTACCTGAAATATAAAGACCAATATGATGCATCCTACTTGCTACTTGTGCATTCGTTTGCTTCGGATTTGCATGTTGACCGGCTTATAACGAAAATTTAGGAAAATAGTAGTATGAGGGTAAAGAGAGTTAATCGCGTGTTTTGAAAAAAAAAATGTCCAAATCTTGTCGAAACTCTACCCAATTTTTTTTGAGAAAAATGAAAAAAAAAATTCAAAATATAGTTTATTTGTTTTCCAATAAAATGAAAAAAAAAATCCTATTTTCAAAAATAGTTTGTTTATTTGCCAATGAAAAAAAAAATAAAAAAGTAAAAGAAAATAGTTGGTTTTAATTACCAATTAAAACAAAGGGTTGTGTCTTGCTTTCAAGAATAGTTGGTTTTATTGGGCAGAACTACGTAGGTTTGATTCTCACCGGATGTGGGATATGTAGGCAACCCATATCAGGTTCAACTATTCTGGAAAAAAAATTATTATTAAAAAAAAAGAATTTTTTTTAGGAAAAATAAATATTGTTATTTTGCCATAAGTGAAGGTAATTCTTGTCCAAAATAATCGAATGTCCCCAAAAGAACACCGGAAGGCTGTTTTTGTGAGAACATCCGTCTTTGGTCATTTCTCAAATTTTTTTACCAGTGAGCAAACACAGCCTTTAAATCTTCTTCGAATTGCTGAAAGGCCGTATAGACAAGACAGGATTTTTTATGAAATTTTTGAGAAATAGTGATGATTTCTTTTTATAAAAAAAATATGTATTTGTCAATGAGAGTCTGTTAGTCTATTTTTAGGCTATATTGCCATTTTTATGTTGTAGTCTTTTGGGGGTCAAACAGATGCAGTTCGGAAGTTAATCAAATTAAGTCGATTCAGTTGCGGTAGTGTTTCAAACCATTCTTGACGAGGTAGACTTAGAATATTATTTGATTATTGAAGGGCTATCTTCGTAAATGAACGGACAAGGCTGAGAAGTGTCATAAAGTAAGTCCTCCTTGTCCTCAAAGTTCGCACAAATTGGGAAGAGGCCACATTTGCAAATATAGCCACTTGGCTACAAATGGCCTGTCAAGGAAGGGATCGTGGTCTTTGATTTAAAATTTAGAAACCAGTTGTCAAAAAAAAAAGGTCCAATAGAGTCAGTCCTAACCCTACCCATTTTACAGGAACGAATGGATATTATCTAAGACCCACCGGAAGTGGTCAGGAAGCAGGCTCTGGTACATTTACGCATGTGGTGGAATGATTTAGATCAGGATGGTCAGAAATGGGTGAGAAAGCAGCTGGGTGTTCTTATAGACATCTGGGATATTGAATCACGGGACGATTTGATCAAGGCTATGATAACCTTCTGGGACCCCGCCCGTAATATTTTTCGCTTCTCAGACTTTGAGATTACCCCTACTTTGGAGGAGATAGTCGGGGTACATTGAGTTTGGATGAGATTCGAGAAAGCAACAACTTATATTTCTAAGGGCTCCGTCAGTGCACAAGTTTTTTGACCTGCTGAAAATTAGTAAGCAAATAAGTAAAAACTGTGTAAATGACGGGTGTTGTGCTTTCCGTTTCTTATACTTCAGGTTTGGGCACTCTTCTGGTTTTGAAGCGCATGAAAAGGGGTTGAGCAACAAGCAAGATAAGGGTCTTTGGCAACTTTATCGTCGATTTGCATATATTGTAGCCTTCTTGGGGATAATGGTTTTCCCAAATGAGAAAGGAACAGTGGATATTCGTATGGCTAGAATTGTGCAAACCATCACTACCATGAAAGATCATACACTTGCCCCATTGGTACTGGCGGATATCTATCATGCGTTGACTTTATGCAAAGCCGGGGCTCAGTTCTTTGAAGGTTGCAATATCCTCCTACAAATGTGGATGATCGAGCATCTTCACCACCATCCCAGATTCATGAGTTATGGCTCGATCCCAAATAACTTCATTACCAGTTACGAAGAAAGGGTAAAGGATTACAACACACCAGAGGGGTTTGAAGCATGGATATCTCATTTGAAAGCTCTCAAAGCAGGGTAGGTTGAGTGGATTATCGGATGGCTCCCGAGGACAGAGGCCATATACATGTCTACTGCCAAAGGCTACTTGAGGATAATGGGTGTAAAAAGTGTTCAGCCATATGTACCACCGAGGGTCTTGAGACAGTTGGGAAGGTATCAGATTGTGCCCGAAGATGAAGACCTGAGTACTCAGGTCATAGAGTTGCATCCAGAAGCTGGGTTGCCCGAGGCTTTAGTTCAACAAGATTGGAATAGCTGCCGGTATTTTAAAAATGGCACCCAGGTACTAGATGTCGCAAAGGGGGAAGTAGATCCAAACTATTCTGCTTGGTTTGAGAAAATGTCTTATGTGAACAACGAGCCAGAGCCCGTACCTGAGAGGCCTGCCAAAAGACCTCATGTGCAAGCTTTTGATAACAAAATCCAAGAAAGATTAGCATGGGGAGAAAAGGAAAAGGCATATCAAGCTGAGATTCATGCCTTGAAAGAAAAGCTGAGAAACATGGAATTCAACAATGATCTCCAAGATCAGGAAGCCGAAGGTGAGAAAAGAAGATTGGCCCAAGAGAATGAAGCTCTCAAGGCCCAAATCCGGAAAATGAAAATAGCAATTGAAAACCTAGGCAGGAGTAGGAAAGACAAAAAGCTCGTCTACAATCTTACTCAGAAGACACGTGATTTCAAGGATGATTTGCAAAAGACCGAAGCGGAGCTAGCAAATTCCCGAGCCAAGTTAACTAAGGATGCAGGGGAATGAGTCAGTCTCATCCGTCAGCTGAAGGAGAAATACGACAAATGGATGGTGAGTATGAAGAAAAAGTTTAAGATCATTGAAAATAAAATGGCTAAACAAGAAAGAAATTTCAAAGCTAAAAGGGATCATTGTTATGACTTGATAGCACGACTGGAAAGGGATATCCAGCAATTTCAAGAACAGAGCCATGTGGCCGGACAAACTTTGGAAGCTAGGGCCCGGCAGATTGGGCGTTTATTGCAGGAAAATGTCAAGACCCGAGAAAGAATCATAGCTATTGCAGAGTACATTTCGGTAAAGTGCCAAACATGTGAGAATATGACCTGCACCACTTTCCTCGCAGTGGTGATGACATTCGTCCGGCAAGTAATGAATGGTTTGGATAGGCTCCAGTGGGATCTTGCAGATAGACCTGCGGCGAGGCCGAATAATGCCCCGCGAGCCCCAGGAGTTTTCAAGGCTTTGATGTAGTCATGATCTTTACTTGAGTCTGTACTTTCTAGTTATTGTAGACCATTTTGAGTCTGTTAGTTATTTTTGAGTCTGTCGGGTCCTTTTGAGTATGTATTTTCATCTTTTCCGGGTTTGTCAGTTGTTTGAGAGTCTTGAGTTTTTGTTGAGTCAACGTAATCAAGTATTAGCTTTATGAAAAATTGAAAATCCCAAAATATTTTGTTTTTCACTTATATGACCAGAACTACGCACGGTCTGATTAATGCGGGGTCATGATACGTAGGCAATCTCCATAAGATTCTACGACAACTAAAAAAAAGAGTGTATATAAAAATAAAAATAATAAAAAAGAGAAAAAATCAAATAAAGAGAAATAAAAGGGAATGAACCAAAGAAAAGACGGGATGACGCAAGCAACCAAGCAAATGCATAATAGAAATGGTTAACTGCTTAGGTGCATTGCATCCCTAATGTATGTTTGCATATCTATTAAAAGACCTACCGGGATGAACCCTTTTTGTTCCCTTTTGACATCTTCATTCCAGGAAGGTGGTTGGTTTATGGTTATCAAAATAACTCCTCTCCACAACATAAAGCCAACAGGCAATGGCGGATAATAACAAGATTGGGATGGTTGATACCGATGCCCAAAAGCAGTTGGTTGAACAGGACACAAGCTTGGCGGATGAGGCAAGAATATTAAGACAGTACATAACAAACATGTATCAGGCTTGGATGGTTGGGAAGGCACCACAACCGCCACCACCTGGTTTCTTAGGTGATGTCCTTACCGAAACTTTGACATCTCCTAATCACCCTAGTACCTCCACTACTCTTCCTCCAAGTTTTGAGAAGCTGAAGAATATAGAACAGGCCTTAAAGAACGTGTAAGGGACGAGAGGCCAAGGCGGCATGTCTTACCAAGAGTTGTGTACACTTCCTGACGTCCGCCTACTCGCAAGGTTTAAAGTACCAAAATTCGGCTTAAATGAGGAGTGTGAAGATCCGGTAGTCCGTCTGAGGGAATATTGCAAGGAAATGACGAATGTTGGCAATAAAAATGATTTGCTAATGGCATACTTCAGTAAAAGTTTGACTGGGGCAAGCCTTGGAATGGTACAATCGTCAAGATGTCAATAAATGGCATACATGGGATGACTTGGCTCAGGATTTTGTGAGACACTTTCAGAATAATACAGACATTGTCCCGGATCACTCCGCTATATCTCAGATAGAAAAGAAACCTAAAGAAAGTTTTAGGAAGTTCTGGCTCAGATGGAGTGAACAAGTTGCTCGGGATAATCTTCCCATGGAAAGAAAAGATGCTGTAAAGCCTCGCCAACAACAAAGTCCAATTGTCGTCATTGCCAAACGCCCACAACCTCTGTATCGACCCCGTGGATATCCTTTTAATTCTCCCTACCACTACTTTTCTCCACAGAACCCCCTAATTGTACATCACTTCCCAGATATCCTGTCCGCGTTGCACCACCATATGCTCCACATTCCCGAGCCCCGCGATGGTTTGCACCGCTACCACAAATGTCTCATCAGGCGTATCAACCACCTGCCTGCAAAAGATTCCAACCGAGGCCAGAGTATAAAATAAAAAGATTACTAGAAAAAGAGAATGTTTTCGGAGAATCTTATGCAAGTTGTTTGAAAAGCTAGAGCGTTCTGGCCTGATTAAGCGGCTCCTCGGTTATAATCCAGACCCACATGCAAAAGGCTTTGATCCTACTGTACGATGCATGTACCACTCTAATGTCCAAGGGCATAGCATTGAGAGATGTCATTCTTTAAAGAAAGAATGATTCACGAAGGGGTAATTGTGATCAACAACAATAACAAAGAACGTGTGAATACTCTTGGAGATATATTGACTAAAGTCGATGATATTCAAGTGGATAATGGTCTTGGAAATATTGATGCAGAAGTCAGTGGCTAAGATATTGAGTTTGGTGATTGGAAAGACGCTCCATTTCTTGGTCAACCGGAGAGGAGTTTTGGTGGCTGATTTTGTTTTCATTTCTGTTATCCAGGTTATTTAAGGGTTGTAAGCTGGATATGGTCTTGTGACTCAAACCCTTCTATCCTTTCATTTTACCTGGTTTGTTTAGTCGTTGTAACTCGTTTAGTGCTGTCTAGGTTTGTTCTAAGGGTTGTACTCCAGTTTATTGTGTTTGTTTTGTTGTACAAACTCTTTCCCCGCATGTCGAATACAATTCTCTATTTTCTGCCATTTCTAGTCATTTTTGTTTAGTTCTCTCCTCTTTATAGTTCTTTTCATGCTGGTTCTAGTGACATGACATGTGCGTATAGTTTTAGGCCTAATCTTAAAGGTTAATCATGAAGCAATTGGGAAGATGATAGGGGCATTTAAGGGAAATAAGAACAGATTGAGATCATTTGAAACCCGAACCATGTGGAACTGGGGCAGATAAAACATAAAGAAATCGTAAAAGCAAGTTGGCCAAATTGATAGGGGTCGTTCATGGTAATTAGAATGAGAATGTTGCCCAATGGTGTTTTTAACAGATGAAGAAAGCAAATGTGTGAATATAGCTATCACGTCTAGTACGATCAGAAGATGTGTTTGTTTAATCCGTTGTTTGTGCTTGGCATATTTTTAAGATTGGAATGACGAAGGCATTTTGTTCTGCTATCTAAACACTTTATCCTTCGTTACCCTTTTGAGCCTTATTTGCTTTCTTTCATACCCATCTTTCAGAATCAGCAGCAAAGATTAGAAACACAAGCATGAAAGATGAAAAAAAAATAATACGACAAAACAACAAAAAGAAAGAAAAGAAAAAAAAGAAAAAAAAGAAAAGAATGAAAATCGCGTAGGCATTGGGTGTGAACTACGTTTGACCTGATTCCTTTAAGGATACGTAGGAAGCCTCACGACTCGGTCGTAGTGAAATAAAAATCAAAAGATCCCCAAGCAAGAAACTGGGGCAGAAGTTGTGGTTGTTGTAAGAAATCTGATTCCGAAAGTTGTAATCTTAAACCCTTTGAATTATTTTGAGCCTTGAATGCCCTTTCTTTCTAACCCTATCCAAAAGCCTACATTACAGTCCAAAGAAAGACCTTCCGATCAGTTTTCGAGAGATGCCAAGTCAAGCAAGTAAAGGTGAATCACACCAGGGGCAACACTTCGGTCCAAACAAGGGAAATGAAAAATGAGAGTCTTATTGGTGAAAACCCTTACGGACACCGTAAGGCGACGGAAGCTGAGAGAAATAAAAAATAAGAGAGTCTTATTAGTAAAAACCCTCACGGGCACCTTGAGGCGACTGTAAGTTGAGAGAAAGTCCAAAATGAGAGAGGCTTGATAGTAAAAACCCTTTGGAGATTGTAAAAGATGATAAACGACGGAGAATCAAAGCCCAGTTTTACGGTTTAAGGATACCAAAAGAGCTGAACATCATAATTGCTTGATAGAATAGGCCATATGTGCATGTCATGGCCATTAGAGTTGGTATCCACGTATGATAGGTTTCCATTTTAAAGTTTTTCTTGTTAGGAATCATCTCTTTCATTTGTCCTTTACTTTGTTCCTTTTATCTTGTTCATTTCCTCTTCTTGAGTCTGTTTGGTCAGAACAAGTGAGAAATTACTTCAAAATCTGCCATCAGCTTTCCAATTGCACAAGACAAGATCTGTGCTAGTACATCAAAGTGGCATAAGTCGGGAAAGAACAACTAGCGCACTGAGCTGGTAATAATCAACATGATGTGGGATCTCTGCAAAATACAAAGGTTTGCTCCATATCAGTTCATGGAGAATGAGACAGATGGAGGGTGTTGGGTGAATGGATCAAAGGTATATTTTGTGATGAGATTGACAAAACGAGTGGACCAGTGACAAGAAAGACACCTCAAGCAGAAATCAAAGGTTACAAACCTCAAGGCCAAAGACAATAGCTTAAATCAGGAAAGAGCGACATGCACACCGAAGTTGGTAATAATTGAAATGCTTTAGGGATCAGGTGAAACACAAAGGTTGGGTAGATGACGGTCCAGGAGCAATACAACAAGATAGAAGGTATCGGATTCAAACGAAGAAAAGTATTTTCTGGGTTAAGGTTTATAAAGGAAAGGCTTAGCCAAGGAACTAGCAAGGTCTTCGAATGGATATCAGTTGCCATGTCAATAAAGGAGCAACAAACCTCAAGACCAAGTCCAGTGGACAAGTCAAGAAAGAACAATGTATATACATAGTGGGGAAAATGGACGTGATTCAGGATTCATGTGAGACACAAAAGGTCGGGAAGATGCCGGTTCATGAGCAATACAACAAATAGAGGATATTGGGTCCAAATGAAAAAATGACATTTCAGGGATACGGACGACGGAGAAAGTGGTTAATCAGTAAACAGGCAAGATCTTCAAGTGGAAATCAGCTGTCGTGGGAAATATATGGGGTCAGATAAGAAGACTAGAAATAATAGTAGGAAAGTGTGTGACTAAGGAGTAGTCAGAAGGTCGGAAATTTTCAACCAAGTTCAAGGCAGTCGGACGAAGCAGAGCATGAAAAGGAGCAAAGAAAAAACCATCTCCAGCAAGAGC
This sequence comes from Nicotiana glauca, assembly GCA_026770625.1. Taxonomy (NCBI): domain Eukaryota; kingdom Viridiplantae; phylum Streptophyta; class Magnoliopsida; order Solanales; family Solanaceae; genus Nicotiana; species Nicotiana glauca. The sequence continues at coordinate 42,750 of MU726396.1, read as the reverse complement.
ATCATAACCAACCACCACATTTTAAACTGACGAGATTTTTCTGTAATTGAAACAGGAGCAGAAAATATCGGTTGTTTCGGAGAAACCACCGTAAGGAAAGGCAGGCACCAAACAGAACAGGGAAGATAACAAGTTTTAAGGGAAATCAGTTTCGAAGGAAGATAATTCAAGTTTCAAAGGAAACCATGAACACAACAAGTTTTAAGAGAAAGAAGTTTCGAAGGAAGATAATTCAAGTTTCAAGAGAAAATGGTTCAAGATGCAAGGGAAAACAATGTCAAGTAACAAAAGAGGATCATTTCAAGATGTTGAAGTCAGGAGCCCGCCTTCAGAACAAAGGTGTAATTTTAAAGTTTTGAAGTCAGGAGCCCGCCTAGAGAACAGAGGTGTAATTTGTATTTTTGAAGTCAGGAGCCCACTTGGAGAACAGAGGTGTAATTTGTATTTTTAAAGTCAGGAGCCCGCCTGGAGAACTGAGGTGTAATTTTAAAGTTGTGAAGTCAGGAGCCCGCTTGGAGAACAGAGGTGTAATTTTTAAAGTTGAGAAGTCAGGAGCCCGCCTGGAGAACAGAGCTGTAATTTTTAGAGTTAAGAAGTCAGGAGCCCGCCTGGAGAACAGAGGTATAAGTGTTAAAGTTGTGAAGTCAGGAGCCCGCCTCGAGAACAGAGGTGTAATTGTTAAAGTTGTGAAGTCACGATCCCTCTTGGAGAACAGAGGTGTAGCTGTTAAAGTTTTTGAAGTTAGGAGCCCGCCTGGAGAACAGAGGTGTAATTTGTTAAAATTGTAAAGTAAGGAGCCCGCCTGGAAAACAGAGGTGTAAGTTTTAAAGTGTTAAAGTCAGGAGCCCGCCTAGAGAACAGAGGTGTAAGTTTTAAAGTGTTGAAGTCAGGAGCCCGCCTGGAGAACAGAGGTGTAAGTTTTAAAGTGTTGAAGTCAGGAGCCCGCTCGGAGAACAGAGGTGTAATTGTTAAAGTTGAAGCCAGGAGCCCGCCTGGAGAACAGAGGTGTACCATTCAAGTGGTTGAAGTCAAGAGCCCACCTGGAGAACAGAGGTGTACCATTCAAGTTGTTGAATTTAGGAGCCCGCCTGGAGAACAGAGGTGTACCCTTTTAAGTTTTGAAGTCAGGAGCCCGCTTGGAGAACAGAGGTTTAAATTGTTAAAATTGTGAAGTCAGGAGCCTGCTTGGAGAACAGAGGTGTAAATTGTTAAAATTGTGAAGTCAAGAGCCCGCCTGGAGAACAGAGGTGTAAATTATTAAAATTGTGAAGTCAGGAGCCCGCCTGGAGAACATAGGTGTAAATTGTTAAAATTGTGAAGTGAGGAGCCTGCCTGGAGAACGGAGGCATATCTTTTAAGATGTTGAAGTCAGGAGCCCGCTTGGAGAATAAAGGTGTATCTTTTTAAAGTTTTGAAGTCAGGAGACCGCCTGGAGAACAGAGGTGTATCGTTTAAAGTTTTTGAAGTCAGGAGCCCGCCTGGAGAACAGAGGAAGACGATGATAATCAAGAGAAGACGTTCAAAGGATCATCAATAAAATACTCGCCTGGAGAGCAGAGAAATACAGTTCAAGTCAAGAAGTCGGCACAAGACGGCAACAAAAGGATTGTTGTAAGGAAATACAAGGCGACAAGGCAACAACGGTCGCGAAACAAGTTAGGGAATAAGTCTTTTTAATTCCTAGGTTATAGCTTAGCCTAGCTTCTTTGTTATTCTTTTAGCATGGTGTAATAAGGGGTCAGCAAGCAGCAGCAGCAGCAACAGTAAACATAGCTTCATGGTAGTCCCAGCTACCAAAATTTTCCGAACTACATTGACCTGATTCCTTTTTAGCCAAGGATATGTAGGAAACCTTTGAAGTAAAGATTTGGTCAAAATCTTTCAAAAATGCTTCACACGGAGTATTCAAATGGGCAAAAATCGTACGTATCCTCTCACTTTGTCTTTGCACGAAAACTCTTCGTGTTTACGGGCAAAGAGGGGCAGCTGTGAGCACGTGATTTTTGCCTCACACGAATTACTCCTAAAAGAATTCAAAACAAATAAATTTTCCCTTGCGTGCAATTTTTGTGAATTTACATGATATTTTCAGTTATTGTTTTCATTTATTTGTGCATGCTTATTTGTTAAATTGTTTAAAAAAAATACAAAAATATGTTGCAAGTGCATTTAGGATTTAATTTTTACAATTCTTGAATTAAGTAGTAAATTACTTATTTTAAAAAAATGAAATATATATATATATATATATATATATATATGTATGTATTTTTTGCATTTTTAGTACTTAATGTCAAATTATGTGATTTTTCTTTTAAATTGGTATCTAAATGTGTATGATAATTATAATTTAGAGATAATTAAGTTAATTGAATAATTTGGCTTAGTAATTAATTAAGGTCTTATTTTTAAATTTTGAGAAGAAAATATTTTTGAAATAAAAAGAAAAGGAAAGCATGAAAGGAGTTGAAATTTTGGGCCAGTTCAATTAATATTCCCCAAAGCCCAATCAGTTTTCGCCCAAACCACACCCCAGTCCAGCCCAAAAACCACCCCCCAACCCAATCCGTCTCCAGCCATGACCAAAACGACACTGTTTCAGTTATTTTAATCTGAGTTGTTAAAGCTCGCTTATCCAACGGCCTAAAACACGCCTCATGACCCGTTACCCAGCCCCGACCCATTCCATCAGAGATGGTCCGGTCTCAAGAGTGTCTAAACGACACCGTTATATTTAGTGGATTGATCCAAGCCGTTGATCTTATTCGATCGAACGGCTTGGATTCAATCCCCATACCAGTATATAAGGGTCCTAACACTACTTCGCCCCCCTTAGAACCCCCTTCACTCGTCTCTCATCTCTTTAGAGACCAGGCCTCACTCCGCTGCTGACCGCTCGCCGGAAATTGCCCACGGCGGCGGTCAGTCATCAATGGCCTCCAAATTTACACCAGGCCTTCCTATCCACCTCCCTATCCCAGACCTCAGCTCTATTTTCTTCGAATCTCACCTGACCTTCTCGAATATTCGTTCGAAGTTCCACTTGGTCCTTAAAATTAGGATGAAAAGGGGATCGAAAGCTTATAAAAGAAAAGGGGGAGACATACAGACGAGGGGGGGGGGGGGAATATTATGAAAATCAAAAAGAGACTAAAAAATACAGACAAGAGTCTAATAATATACCTCTTAGAAAACACAAGAGACTGGAAGAGAACTTCATAGATAAAAATGCCTTATGAAGATAAAAAAGGCTATAAACTTCTTATTTCTTTTTTTCTGATTTTTCAATCTCAAATTGGCTGAAATAATCTCTGAATCATTGAGGAATTTGTTTTCTTTTGAAAAGTCTGGGTTGAATTCTTCAATAGAGTTTACTGTTTCATCAGTTTATGAGTTGATTTCAATGGAATTTTGAGTTGAAACTGGGCTGTTCTTTTGCTGTTGCTGATTTTTACGCTTAATATTGTTGATTCCTCACTCTTCCCTTTTCCTTTTCAATTCGAGGTATTTCCTTATTCTCTAGGAGATAGATGCAAACATGGAAGCTGTAATGGTCTGAAATTTTCATTAATGCATAGCCATTTTTAAAGTTTTCAATGTCAATTACCTGCTTGGGATTTCTGAAATTAGTAGTATGGTGTAATGGTGTTTAGATTGGTTAGTTCATCTTAGTATAGTAATGATATTGCAGGAATTCACTTTACTTTTTTGTTTTGTATTTTGTTGAAGACATGGACTGTTAGTACAAGTAACTCCAAACATTTGAGACATTTTTTATACATGGACTGTCAATCATGCTCTACATGTTTTCTTTCGAAAATACTTAGCTACAATAGGGTATAAGTTAACCAATTATATGTAATGTTAAAGGCTTAAGAACTCAGTAATCATTTGGCATGAGTTGTTGAGAATTTATCAACATGTCTATAAAAGTGAGGAGAACCTATGAATTCTGTATTTCTTTATGTGCATATGAGATCAAGCAGTTACAAATATAGGTCTAAATGTTTTACATGTTAAAGTTAATACTAGTTGATGATTGCATAAGTTTGTTCACTTGGTGATAAGATCAGTGTTTAAACAAGAATTGGAAATTGACATCAAAGCGTAGAGTAAGACATTTAATGTATAAATGATGAATAGAATAATGGGCATGTATATTTAGTATTGGTTTTCTTCTATTGGGGTTTCGATCTCAAGTTGAATTCCAGGTAGTTTAATGGACAGTATTTGCAGTTTAATTTGGAGAATGGTTTTGGTAGTGGACCCATAAGGTTATGGCTATTTTCGTTCCAGTGATTAAGAGATAGGCTTGGGTTTGGGGTTGTCTTGTGAGTTATGGGCCTTTGACCTAATTGGTTTAAAATTTGCTCTTAATTGTAAACTAGGTTGAGCTTTAATAACTTAAAGGTTAGGTTGAATTAATTTAGAGTTATAACTTTGGGGATTTGAATTGATGTCTGAAGATTTAATTTTTCAGTATGTGTTGGGCTTTGAATTGTTAGTCCAAGAGTAGCATTTTATGATCTCTCGGGGATTCGGATGTCGGGCTCACCTGGGGCCCAGTGGTATATGGTAACGCTTCAGCAAGGTTTTTTTTATGAGTGGGCTCTTTTGGGCCCAACTCTCAGGCTGTTTTTCTTTTTAAAAGGGGGCTCGCCCTTATTCCTGAACGGAAGCCTTGATGGGCTCATGCACGTTAATAGGACTGGCAGCCTGTGAATAATAAAGTTGGACTTACATATTAAGGAAATTGATTAATAATCGTAGCCAACCTTTAGGTCCGTTTAAAATATGATTGTGATTGTGTATACGTTCGCACAACATGACCATAATCCTAAAATTAATTTGGAGTATGCGTCCGCGCAACTTCGATCAAATCTTTTCTTAATAATAAATATGTTACAAGTTTTAATTATTTTAAAGTTTATATAAGTTCATTAAAATTACATAGGTCCGTCCTAGTAATTACATAAATTAGATATAAAATTGACAAAATCCGTAGTATATCCTTTAGGGCTATTTAAAATACTAGTGTGATTGCGTAGACGTCCGCGTAACACAATTACACTTCTAAAAACAAAACCAAAGTATGCGTTCGAGCAACTTTGGCTCAAACTTTCCTGTTAATAATTAAGCGTTATTAATTGTGGACACATTCGCGTGACATGATTTTTTATGCACCAAACGGACGGGTATACGTGCGCGTAACCCGTTTCAAAATAATTTCCTAATTAAAAGCCGTGTAAGAAGAAAAAGCACATAGGTTTAAAATCATTAATTAAATAATTTAATAAGCCAAGTTGGATCAAAGCGACCGTGCTCGAACCACGGAACTCGGGAATGCCTAACACCTTTTCCCGGGTTAACAGAATTCCTTACCCGGATTTTTGATTCGCGGACTGTAAAATAGAGTCATTATTTTTCTCGATTCGGGATTCCAAACTGGTGACTTTGGACACCATAAATCTCCCAAGTGGCGACTCCGATTTTTTTATAATAATCTCGTTTCGATTGTCCTTTAATTGGAAAAAATCCCTTTATTATTACCCCCTTCCACGGTGTAGTAGTGAAAAAGGAAGTGTGACAATAATGATAAAAAAGTGGAGACTTATAACTCCCATGTCGATCAAATACCGGGAGCTCCCCCGATATCGAGGGGATTGGATGTCAAGAAATTCGTACAAAGTCTGTTCCCTCTGAGTGCGGCTCGGAAGCCCATCCCAAAGATGTTATGTATGCCCGATATACCTAAATACAATGGAACCTCTGACCCAAATGGACACGTTATTTCTTACACATACGCCATAAAGGGAAATGATTTAATCGACTATGTACTACTGAAGAAGTTCGGGGAGACTCTATCAAAGGGTGCCTTAATATGGTATCATAACATACCCCCTAATTTTATTGATTCGTTTGCTATGCTTACAGATTCTTTTGTAAAGGCACACACTGGAGCCATTAAAATTGCAACAAGAAAGTCGGACATTTTCAAGATAAGGCAGAAAAATAACAAGAGACCCAGGGAATTCGTATCTCGATTCCAAGTGAAGAAAATGGATTTGCCTCTGGTCACCGATGAGTGGGTTGTTCAAGCTTTCACTCAAGGTCTCAACACTCGGAATTCCACAATGTCACAGCAGTTGAAGCAAAGTTTAATCGAGTACCCAGTAGTCACATGGGCCGACGTACATAGTCGGTATTAGTCGAGAATAGGGTCGAAGACGATCAACTAGGGACTCCTTCGGGGTCCGTTTATCCTAGAAGGATCATGGATAGGATCAAAAGGGATTCGATCGAGAGTCGAGGTCGAATAGAGATAGATATCAACCGTACAACAGAGACTATAGAGGCAGCGGTTCCGGGCAAAGCTTCACAGGAAATGAGAGGAGAAATGATCGAGGTCAAAATTCATGAGTGATTGATGCCGAGGAAGATCACGACAGTATCCAAAGTTCGAATAAAGGTAAGACCCCAGTCCAATATTTTCAACCAACACTTGCAGGCTATCGATAAGAATCGGCACGAAGCTCTGGATCTTGAAACATCTGCTGCATTCTTTTCCCCTTACATTTTTTTGTCCTAAATAGGTTTTTCCGGCGAGATTTTTAACGAGGAAATCATTGTTCGTGATAACTAAAAGAAATTCAACAGTATCCGAGGTTCCCTGCAGTAAGCCTCGAATACCGGAGGGCATTACCTTTGAATGTTTTCTCCCTGACAAAGAAATCACTTTGTGACAGCGGGCCTCGATAGGAAAGAGTTATAAGGGCCAAACGCTCAGATGAACCGCGCCCGTATAGGTTACTTGAGCCCTAGATATCAAGCATGTGCACATGTATAATCATCTATCAAGAGAAGTACTTTTCCTTGTCGATATCCCCTACCTTTATAAAATTTTCATATTTTATACTCTTGATCTATTATGTAAACAGGCTTAAGTGCCGACCGCGGTAGAAATTCGAAACAAGTGACCCAGGCTTGAGGGTTGTTGTCCCAAAAGCGAACGAAATCAAACTGCTAACATTTTGAGACCATAAGACCTTAAAGGTAATCCTCGATTTTGCGGGCCACAGCCACCACACTCGGGGACTGACACTCTCAAAGTGAAATGGAAGATCAGCCCAAAGGGCAAGTTCCGAACTAAAGAGGCTACGACCAAACTCACGTGGATCGGAGACATCTTAAATCCGTGACAAATAAAAAAGCCTAAGGGCTACCTTAGCCCTAGTCCGAGCAAACTCTCACTCAGGGACTACCTATGAACCTTACAGGCTAACTTTGCTTCGAGTTTGAGCAAATCCTCACTCAATTATAAAAGCCCAAGGGCTATCTTAACCTAAGTGCAAGCATGTATCGAACGCTCGAGGACTATTTACTAGAGCTATATGAGTTCAAAATAATAAGACCTCAAATAGGAACCCTCGATATAACAGGCCAAGGCCATCACACTCGGGGACTAACATTTCGAACAAGTTCGATATGTTATCGAAAAACAAGTCCAAGAGACATACCCAAAGGTTACAGCCATACTAAAGACCACAGTCATATAAAAAGGCTACGGCCGAAATAATGCGGCTCAGAGACGACCGACTTCCGCCATAAAATAAAGGCCTTCAAACACTTTGAAAAATCGGTTAAATCAGGCTACAATCGGCAAAAGTAAATGATAAAGGGGTTCGATAAAATCAGCCTTCAAATAATTTAAAGGCTTCGATAACATTAGTCTTTGAAAAAGCCTCAAGAGGTATTCGATTGTCGTTACACAAACGATTTACAAATATGGTTCCGGTCGGTCGAAACTTCAAAAAACCCAACGGGTACAAGAAACACATGCTAAGGCATAAAAATTTTCACTAAGTCTTTTAGCCGAAAAGAGGGAAAAATTGTAGTTGTTATTAGAGGCCGAATTGGCCCAACTCAAAGAGCCTGAGCGCCAATACAAAAGAGCCTAAGGACCAATCCAAAAAGCCTAAGGGACAATATAAAAAAGCCCAAGGGCTACCTTAACCCGAGTTCAAGCAAACTCCCACTCGGGGACTACCTATAAAGCCTAAGGACTTACTTTATTTCGAGTTCGAGCAAGCACTCACTCGACTACTAAGCCCAAGGGCTACGTCTCACTCGGGGACTATCTATAAAGCCTAAGGGCTAACTTTATTTCGAGTTCGAGCAAGCACTCACTCGACTACTAAGCCCAAGGGCTACCCGAATTCGAGCAAATTCTCACTCGGGGCTATCTATAAAGCCTAAGGGATAACTTTATTTCGAGTTCAAGCAAGCACTCACTCAACTATAAGTCCAAGGGCTACCCAAGTTCGAACAAATTCTCACTCGGGGACTATCTATAAAGCCTAAGGGCTAACTTTATTTCGAGTTCAAGCAAGAACTCACTCAACTACTAAGCCCAAGGGCTATCCGAGTTCGAGAAAATTCTCACTCGGGGACTATCTATAAAAGCCTAAGGGCTAACTTTACTTCGAGTTCGATCAAATCCTCACTCGACTATAAAGCCAAAGGGGTATCTTTCATTTCAAGTTCGAGCATATAACAACTCAACCATCAAGCCCAAGGGCTACCTTACCTCATCGACTTCTTGGCCTAAGAGCTACTCAAACTCAAGTTCAAACGATCATTCAGGGTCCATTCATCAAAAACGATCAAGGGCAGTACTTATTGTCCGTTGTTAGCATCTCAAAACTTTGGATATTCAAAGGGAATTTTATGCTAAGACGCTCTGACCCGCACAAAAGAGTAACAGATTCAAAAGCCATAAAGGAAAAAAAGTTTTGTATAAACCTATTAACAAAGGATATGGGTCACAATCAAGATTTCCGCACGAGGGCCGATCAGCCTCAAAAGCGAAAAATTACGAAGAACACGAAACCTAAGCAGCACAATCCGTATCGGCAGAAGTGTCTTCACCCACAGAATCTTCTCCATCGCTGGACTCGCTAGAGTTCTTGAAGTCGTCCTCGAAAAATGCTAGCTTCCAAGCTTTTGTTTCCTGAGTCGCTTACGTCACGATGATGATGTCGTAAGAAATTGGGGTAAAGATCAAGCACTCAATTCGTTTCTTGTCGTCATACTCCAAAAAACGAGGGGACTATCTGTATACGGTAGAAATCGGGGTTACCCGATTTCGTGAACTCGAGGGTTACTTCAGGAGAGAAATCAATTATAGACCATGAGTGAGCTCGATGGGAGGCTTCGAAGATCGAAGTACTCGATGGACACTGAGGCCAAGTATGACCGACCTCGAGATAATATTGTTATGATCCCATAACAGCAAGAGTAAGATTCCCGCAGTGACTCTGGGATCATGGCATAAAATCCGGAACGAATCCGTATTAGGCGGTTAGACAGCTGTCCCAATAAGATTCCTTACTGTAAATATAATTGTACCTTATTTTGGGTTCCCTCATTCTATAAAGGGAACCCCAATCATTTGTAAGGATCATCCAATCATTGGCAAAAAATATGCTGCTATCTTCTTTTTTTGGCTCATTGTTCATCAAACTTGTCTTTTCTCTTTACTGTTCTTACTTTATTGTTCTTGGTTCATCTCGAGGTCACTAAACTTGAGGCCAATACTGTTTGGTAACAGTGATTTGATTCATTCATTTCTTTCATCTATACTTTATACTTCTTGATTATTAGTAATTGGTATTGAAATAAATCACATATCTTTAAAATCACAAATCAAATTTAATTGTTACTCGTATTTTTGAGGTAAACAATCGGCGTTAAATTATGGAGGAAGAGACGTTTTAAAAGGAAAATTTTCACTTTTAGATTATAAGTGTTTTTTTTTATATTACTATTGACATACATATAATTTAAAGGGAGATAGCTAAATAAAGCTGACAACAAAAAATTTATTAAGAAATTCAACGTTTAACCAACACGTAACTTCAAATTATAATTCGCCTAATTAAATTTGTGACAATTGTGTAATGGGGCCAATTTTGCGCTGTCGTGGAAATTGGGGCAAACTGAAAAGGAAAAAAAAAAGAATAAAAGACTTTCCAGTTATGAGACGGTGGGATTAATAATTAAAATAAGGCACTTAAAAAGAGGAGTTGGTTACAGACTTGGATTCCTTTCCCGCACATTCTCTTTCTCTCTCTCTCTCCAATTCTCCATCACCCTCTTCCGTGACATTTCTGCGAATTATAAATCCAATTTGGTGGTGGCGGTGGCGGTGGCCGTGTCCGTGGCAGTTGATCGGTGGTTGTTGGTGGCGTCAGCCTCCGTCTACGCTAAAAAATTTGGTGCTGTTATATTTGTTATAGGAGGTAGTAGGAAGAGATCGATAAGGATGGCGTACAGAAGGAGGCAAGGGATGAGCAAGCCGTCAACGTTCAAGGAGGAGAGCTTTTTCCGTCCGCCTCCCGATGATGATGATTCCTTATCTTCTTCTTCTTCTTCTCTTGCCGCTCAGGCTATTAAAGCCTCTGCCGCTCATCGGGACTCTTCTCTCTCCTCCGCTTATGCCGATTCCGCTTTTCCCCATCCTCATCCTTCTCAGGTCAGATCCGCTCACTCTTCTTTTCTTATATTATATATATACATACATACATTGTATTGTATTGTCCTCTCTGATCACCCTGTCTTCTTCGAACTAGTCATGTGCCTATATAACTGCAAAATGGATTAAGTTATATACATTTGACAGTGTAAGCAACTTTTTACACTATCTGTGTATTTTGACCTTGCAATACAGACTATTGGACCACAACTGAACCAGGCCCTTGATTCTTTGTAGATTAGAGAATAAAAATCACTTCCTTTGGAGTATTTGCGTATCTTTCTTCTGCTGTTAACCTGGAAACTCCTATATCTGTGAGCATCAAATTTATATACATTCATTTTTTGAAAAAATAGAATTCAATTTTTTTTTAGCAGAGTTACTTAATATTGACATGAAATGCACCTGATTGATTGGAATTACAAAATATTCGTGCAGCAGATCTCACTTAATTTGAGTTTGGGGCCTAGTTAATTGGTTTGTTCATTAAGTAATTAAACTATCTCTTACCAGTACATGTTCTGATTTTTAATTTGAACTCGACATATAATTTGAATAGTCGGCATTGACTTCGTTGTGCCCCATAGTTTAGCATAACTACTTTCTTAGTGCTGATATTCGCGTGAAATTTACTTTGGAACCAGGCTGCTGCTTCCTATGAATATACATCACTGTCAAGTTCCAATGAAGCAGGTGGTTTTTGGGGTGTTCTGGCTAGAAAAGCTAAAGCAATTCTTGATGATGACAATATTTCCCAGCAATTCGAAGCTCCAGCCAGCAGCACCCTTAAAGAAACCCAGGTGATAATTGACTCCTCTCTTTTCTTCTGTTAATAAACAAGCATAAGCTCAAGCAGGAATATAACTACAACTATTCTCTCATTTTATCCCCATTTTCAAAACCTTCATTCTTCTGTTTATGCAAGGAAATGCTTCTATGACACTTCATGCTTGTATTATGAGCTTTTTATCTAACTTCTCCATATACTTCTCAATATCCAGTATTATCAGCAATATCAGAACCCAAATGTTTCCAGAAAAGTGGACAATCCTAAACTGCGTAAGGGCCTGGATGCACTCACATCATCTTTGAACCACATTGGTGATACCATCGGGAATGCATTGGAGGTATAAGTGCATTCTTTTCTTTGCGAAGCAGCTCCGGGGGCTAGCTTTTGAAATTTGTTAACTAGGGGTGTTTCCCATGTTCATTTAATTGTCTGACATGACTCCTACTCTAATTTATATTTTCCTGAAAATCTTTTATCTGTTTCAAATGTTTTCATGTTGATACAGTTATCTATGACATATTAAGCTGAAAGTTATTAGACTGTATAACATATTAACATTGAATGACCGACACGAATAGATTTGTCCGTGCAAGGCTCTTTTCTAATTTCATATTCATAATCCCTCATATCCATAATGTATGTGTCTAATGTAAAAGAGAACTGTTCATTGGAAATTATATCATCTCTTGCTACTCTATTGTGCCTAAGAATGAGGATCATGGTATTAGGACCAAAATAATCAGGTGCCATGCGGAAGCAAACAAACAAACCTTTAATGACGATAAATCAGATAACAAAAGAGAAATATACCAAAAGACAAACAAACATTTAACGTAGTTCGGTCAATCGAACAACGTCCACATGCGGAGATGAGCAATCAACTATATAAAAGAGAGTACAAAATATCGAGAGAACAATCTCACAAAGACGCACAGACAAGTGACAACATAACACTTGTCTCACAAATTATCCCCTAAAGAAGACTCTCAAACCCGTTAGGGACTACATTGTGGATGCTACTAAATGAGAAGTAAGAATCCTCAATTTATAGAGGTCCAAACTTCCTCCAATAAAAAAGACTAGCCAAATATGAAAGAATTGTATTTTCCTTTTCGTAAAAGGTAAAATCAATTATGGTAAATATGTTGCTCTTCCTTCAAGGAATAGGAAAACCAAATATGGTAAGAAAATGAGGTCAAACACCTAACACATGGCTCAATTTGTGATATGAAGCTAGTTGATTTTCATGAGAATAGCTTATAGTTTATGTGATTTCCTAATCAGGTACGTGCTGCTTCAACATAAGTTTTTCTTGATTCTCAGGAGGGACGTACAATTGTTGAGAACAAGACTGCTGATATTATTCAAGAGACGCGCAAACTGCAGATCAGGAGAAAAGGTACCAACTTTGAGGAACAAAATCATGTTTCTAGTCTACAAAGCGCATGGCAGCAATCCTCAAGACAAACGACTCAGCCACATACACAAACCAATCATGAAGATCAACTAAAGGCCTCTCGTGATGTGAGTTGGCAACTTGTTATTCTGTATTTCTTGCTCATGTAGTACTAAGGCCTTAATTTTCCAGAGAGAATGCTTTTAAGAATTTCAAGTGTACTTCACAACTGCTGTTCAAAATCTGAAGTAACTGCAACATTACGTTGTAGTTTTGGCAAGTGGCAACATCCTGTCTGAATGACTAAATAATGCAATAGTTTCTGTAACCGCAACAATTATGAGAAAAGGTTTCTTTCTTTTTACAATTTGAAGCATGAGGAGCTTTAAAGACATTATCCGAGCAAAGTACATTAATACAATTATTAATCTCGGACAACATATTTTTACATTTGTATTTTAGCAGTAGTTCATCTGATTACCTTCAATACCAACAGTGTACTTGACAGAACGAGATCTCATCGTTACTCTAAATGGTAGAACACAGGTTCACAGAGCGCTCATTGTTCTGAATTCTTGTGTGGGTTTACTATGAACTTCCTTTGGTATTATATCCTTACTAGTGAAGTGCATTATTGGCCTGTCTTTTGGGTTTCAGGTGGCAATGGCAACTGCTGCTAAAGCCAAGCTTCTTTTACGAGAGTTGAAAACTGTTAAAGCAGATCTTGCTTTCGCAAAACTAAGGTGTTCTCAGCTGGAAGAAGAAAATAAAGTCCTTCGAGAGTCTTGTGAGAAGGGAGACAATCCTGCAGATGATGACATGGTAATCCTCGACCTACTTGCACAAATGTAATATGGTTTTCCTGTATTATACATTCTTTTGATAGTACGTCTTCTTCTTCCTTCTTAAGTCATCTGGGGCAGCCTGATGCAGTGGATACAGTCTGGAAAAGTTTGTCTTAGAGATCGAGTTTCTTTTACATAAGAAATCTAAGCATTATCTTAAACCAACTTTGCTAATTGGATACAGTATGGTTATATTACTAGTGACTTTAGTCATGTATGTATTCTTTACTGCTAGTATATCATATGTTACGTCATTGAGAAGGGCCGGGGAAATAGGGGGTTGCAAGGGGGTCTGAACCATCTTCGTCAGAAAATTACGCTGTACATACAAGGTCAAAATTACTTTTTATGTATATATAATATATGTTGAATACCATTAGCTTTCTCGTGTGTTTAGTGTTTTATATTTTGAATTTCCTTAGTGAAAAGTCTGGTTCCGCCACTGCCGCCGGGCAGTTGCATGGAGGAGATGAAGTGGCATAACGACCTACACAGTGCCTTTATGCCTTCCATTTCAGCATTTGAAGCCCTTAAACTCCGTGCGTGGTGAAGAACTAATGCTTATCTATTATATGAAATTTCAGATACGCCTTCAACTTGAGACACTATTAGCAGAGAAGGCTCGTCTAGCACATGAGAATTCCGTGTATGCTCGTGAGAATCGCTTCTTAAGAGAGATTGTGGAGTACCACCAATTAACCATGCAAGATATTGTGTATCTGGATGAGGGCATAGAAGAAGTAACAGAAGTGTATCCTATACCTGCCGTCTCAAGGATGCTTTCAACTTCCCCTCCAGCACCTGCATCCCCATGTACTCCCTCGGAAGTACCCTTATCACGCAGCTCCTCAGTGACAGCTCTTGCTTCCATTGCACCCCAAGTGGCAGCAGATCATGAAGCTCCACCAACTTCCAATATTCCAACTTCCACGGGGGAAGATTTGAGAAGTCAATAATTGCTGCTGGAGAGCCAGTCCTGGCTTTTTTTCAAGTTTTAATCTTAGTGTAGTGCCATACCACTTTTTCTTCGGTTTTTTTTTTATGAAGTTGGGAATTGAAGTGAACTGGTCCAAAAAAGTCTTTTGATTGTTTTTCCTTTTTTGTTTCTTCTTGATTGTTTAATTCTTTTCTTATCCTGTAAGTTACAGATGCGCTATTTGTGGCGAATTGGGAAGAATTGGGCAAAGGTGTCCTTTTACTCTCGCACTCTCTCGGATTGTTTCTATTCTTTTTCTTGTAAGGTACAGGTATTATTGTTTACCTCAAAAATACAAGTAACAATTAAATTTGATTTGTGATTTTAAAGATGTGTGATTTATTTCAATTCCAATTAATAATCAAGAAGAAATAACTGAAAGAAATGAGTAAGTCAAACTAGTGTTACTAGGCAGTATCGACCTCGAGCACAGTGACCTCAAGACGGATCAAGAACAATAAAGCAAGAATAATAAAGCTAAAGGACAGTTCTGATGAACAATGAGCGAGAAAGTAAGAGAGTATATTCTTTTGTTTACAAATGATTAAGGTCCCCTTTATATAATAGGGGAACCCTAAATAAAGTACATTTTTATTTACAGTAAAGAATCTTATTGGGATAGTTGTCTAACCGCCTAGTACGTGTTTGTACAAATTTATTCCGGGATTTACTCTATGATTTTGGGGACGTGGCAGGAACCTTGCTCATTCTGTTACAAATCAATAACGGCATTATCTCGAGGCTAAGTCAGAATCGAGCCCCAATGTTCCTCGAACACTTTATTCTTCGAGCCTTGTATTCTGTCATCGAGATTAAGCCTGGTTTATCGAGCGTCGAACTCGATCTGCCCTGAATCGGGCTTATGGAGATCCCTCGAGCCTAAGAAATCAGGCATACCTGATTTCGACCGTATACAGATAGTTCTTGCGTTTCTTAAAGTAAGATGATAAGAAACGGTTTGATCTTCGATGTTCCGATGCCTTGATCATGATGTCAATCTCATGATGCCAGCGGCTGAAGTGATTGAAAAGTTGTTTTCGCATAGTACCCAAGGTCATTAATTAGAGGTGGCTGATGGTCGGCTGTTTGGCTTCCCCAACACGCTTAAGCGGCTTCTATAAATAGGACAACTTTACGATTTTTGCAAACTTTACTTCTCAAATCATTCTTAAAATCCCTTTAACTTCTTTGAGTTCACCTTTCTCTCAATTTGCTCTTACTACAGCATATACTCCTTCTTTTCTCTTGAATTTACAAACCACAATGTCTAAAACATCTAAAACTGTCCCTTAGAAGGAAAAAGCTTCTTCTTCGTCGCGCCGGCGAGAGGTAGAGCGGTGGTGCCACCTCGTATCGAGGAGTGTATTCCTCCGTCGTGTGAACTAATTTTCGATTTCAAAGTCGATAAACTTGCATCGTCACCAGGCCTATGTGAACCCATGTCCCGATATATCTGCTTGATAACCGAAAATGAGCTCGAGCAGGTGAAAGAGGACTGCAACTGGAAGAACAAAGATGTAGTGATCCCTTTCCCTGAAGAGGACATCACTACTCATAAAGCAGGGTACTTAAGCGTGTATACCTACCCATTTACTTTGGGTCTTGTAAATCCAGCTCTGGGTCCTATAGACCTAGTGATTCTTGATTTTTGCCAACAGTACCAGGTGACGCTTGGCCAGATCTACCCTTCATTCTGGTGCATCGTCAACCTAATTAGATATTTCTCGAGCTTGGTCGAGGGGATGCCTTTCACCCTCGACTACCTGATCAGGCTTATCGAGGTGGTCTAATAAAGCTGCAATGTCGATCCACAAAATGTCTCTTCTCCATCATCGATGAGGACAAGGATCAAGGACGGATAAGCCGGTTTTTCCGAATTAGGACCTCCGACCTGATTCCTGCTGAGATGATGCCATTCCCTGAAGAATGGAACATGAAACGTAAGTACAAGTTTATCGATAGTGACTTTATATTCTGCTTTCCATACTCTTTCTCGACCTCGTCCTTTTCTTGATATAATACATTTCTGATGGTGTAGTTGTTGCTTGGTTTCTTGGTGCAGTCCCAGACCTCAAAGATTGGGTTCGGCAACTAGCCTCTACTTCTTCATACGCGGAATGCAGCTGGTGTGACCTGGCCAAGGGTCGATGGGAGGCTAAAAACCATGGTTAATTCTTTTGTTTGCATACTTATGTTCCTCAGTGAAATACTTACTTTATCTTTATGCAGGCCTCGGAGACGCCATTGCTATTCAGCCGCCCCCGTCTTGTGAAGAAGAAATCCCAAAGCCCTCCAAGGAAAAGAAAGAAAGAGGGGGTCGCCTGCAAATTCCCTGAAGCCAAAGAAAAGCAAGCCTTGAAATCCTAAGGCCGATACCGTGGTCCTGTCTCCAAAAACGGCCCAACGCTTTGGGATGAGGATGAAGAGGGGGAAGATGACGACTGCATGTTGGTAGTTCAGAAAAGAGGAAGAACTGACGGTTCGAAGACCGCTAAACCGATGGTGGCTGATGCGGTTCATTCTCGAACTGAGGAAATCTCGGAGGGGAGTTCAAGCAAATTCCCCGAGCCATAGGGTAGCAAAAGAGCACCTCATCTTGGAGGTCATTTGGAGGGCGAGACCGAGGGGCCCGGTTCGAGGCCCTCCAAATAGAAGAGAATGTCCCTAGTGGATCACTTGGGATAATCAATGTGGATGAATCGCCGCCTGGTCTTGAGTTTTTCGAGGGGAAATTTCGAGATGCCCAAAACATGAGAACTCCTGACGTGGGAACGAGCCACAAAGGGAATGATATCTTTTGAGAGTTCCTTGTAGGGGTCGAAGATGGTCCAGACCCAGATGCTTTATTTATTTTTTTATGAGGCCCAACGACTTTTCAAACAAGTAAGTTTCTGCCCTTAACATTATGCTTGCACTTTATCCTTGTTGTTCTTGGTCTAACTATTCCCTTTTATGAAGGTTGTGACGCTCCATCGAGAAGCCTTTTCCAAGTCTCTAACCAAGCTTGCTCAATGTGAGGCCGAGCTCAAGAAGCTCGTGGAAGAGAAGGATGGCCTTAAGCGCCTTTATGTATAGAAAGAGGAGGAGGTCAGGGATATCCGAATTGAGTTCGCAAAGGCTCATCGAGAACACACCGAGCTTATTGAAAAGGTAATATACCCTTTGAGGGTTTGATATGCACTTATGCGACTAGGTGACTAACACTTCAACTTTGCAGGCCCAACAGAAGGGTAAGCTGGTGGAGCAGCTTCGACAGGAGCTCAAGATGAAATATGCTGAGACCCTGGGATGGAAACAATGTATGGACCGTCTCGCCTCTAAGAAAGAATCTTCAGGAGCAGTAGACATCAATTGAATGCGAGCTTCAAAATGTAAAGGGGGAAAGCCTGGCCCGAAGCTGTAAAATCGAAGAGCTCGAAGCTAAATCTGTTGTTGAGCTTGCAAAAGCCAAATCTGATGCAGAGGCATTTGTGTCTTTGTACCGAGCTGACACTGAAGCCGCTAACATTCAGTCACAAGAGATCTCCACTGTGGCTGAATTTAGGTTATCATATGCTCTCGACCATGCCAGGCGACAGTCCCGGAGAGAAACCGTCGAGGAGGTGCACGCTCGTGGCTTCGACCTCTCACCCGACATTGAAAAAGCAAAGACTTTGGAGGAAGAGGATGCCACTTTGCTATCTGATGATAAGGATTCTGCTGGTGGCTCCGAGAACGGAGGAGATGAAGATGAAATCCCAGAGGAGGAGGTTCCTGAAGATGCAGCTCCCGAGGATGTGGTTTCCAAAGATGTAGTTCTGGAGGATGTGGCCCCGAAGTAGATTAGGTTCCTTTATTTTGTTTTTGTGTTTTTGTGCAAGGGCCCTTTGTGGGTGTTGTAAATATATTTTATAAATAAATGCAAAGAATACTTTTTCCTCGTCTCTGATTCGTACTATATTTCGGATTATCTTTATTTTGTGAAATTTTTTAATAACAACCCTTAGGTTTTTAGTGATTGGTGGGAGATCTTTATAATAGAATACCTCTTAGGGTTTTTGCTAATCCTTGAGCCAAGCTTAAGTTGATTTGATGCGAGCTCGGGATGACGGGACTCTTGAGTCCGAGTTGAGTGAGAATAATGTCTCGAACTCCGCATGCTTTAGCCCTTAGGCTCTTTTAGGTTAGCCCTCAGGCTCTTTAAGTTGGTCCAAGTTGGCCTCTAAAGCGGCTATAATTTTTCCCTCTTTTCAACTAAAAGACTTAGTGAAAACTTTTCTATGCCTTAGCATGATTTTTTTGTACTCGTTAGGTTTTTTGAAGGTACGATCGATTGGAACCTCATTTGTAATTCGTTTGTATAACCATAATCGAATATCTCTTGAGGGTTTTTCAATGGTTGATGTTATCGAAGCCTTTAAATTATTCAAGGGTTGATTTTATCGAAGCCCTTTATTTGCTTTTGCCGAGGGTAGCCTGATTTAACTGGTTTTTCAAAGTGTTTGAAGGCCTTCAATTTATGGCAGAAGTCGGACATCTCTGAGCCGTATTATTTCAGTCATAGACTTTTTATATGATCGTAGTCTTTAATATGGCCGTAGCCTTCGGGTATGTCTCTTGGACTTGTTTCCCGATAACCTTTCGAACTTGTTCGAAAGGTTAGTCCCCGACTATAATGGCCTTGGCCTTTATATCGAGGGGGTGCCTCTTTGAGGTCTTATGAATTTCAGTTTTCGATGACTCGTATATGTTGACTGTTGATGACAGTCTCCGAGAATTCGGGGTGTATTTGCATTCTGGATCTTGGGCCGTTTCACGAATAATTATAAGTGTAAAGCTCGTATATAGTAGACTTTTTTGAGACAAAGTGTTTTGATATAGAAAGAATGCTTCTTTGAGTAATTGATACATGCGTTCATGTTTTGCCATCGGGGCTCGACTATTTTATACGGACCCAATTCAGCTGATCGTTTGGCCCATTACAAAGTTCTCCTATCGAGGCCCTCTTTGGCGTGAAGTATTTTCCTCGAATATATAACCTCTGAGGGTGATGCCCCCCAGTATTCGAGGTTGATTGAAAAGAAGCCTTTGATACTATTGAGTTCTCCTTAGGTAGCACATAGTTGTTGCCTTATTAAAAACCTGCCGGTAAAACCCATTTGGGACAAAATTCGATCTAAGAGAAAAAGAGTGCAACACGTACTTAAAACCTAAGGTCTTCATGTAAAAATGTGCCTTTGATATCTTCGATCGAACACCTGCAATAAGTTAGTCTCAAATTTAAATGGACGATAGAAAAAATCATACCTTAGCAATAGTAGCGTTTGACTAGTGATACATTCCAATTATTCAACAGTTGTTCATCTTCCATCGCGCTAAGCTTTTAGGATCCTTTACCGACAACTCTGATGACTCGATACGGTCCTTCCCAATTCGGGCCTAGTTTTCCTTCATTCGGGTCTCAAGTGTTGAGAGTAACTTTCTGTAAAACAAAGTCCCTGATTCCAAAATGTCGAAGGTTGGTCCTTCTATTGTAGTATCTCTCGATTCTTTACTTTTGTGCGGCTATCAGAATAAGTGTTGCCTCGCATTTTTCATCTAATAGCTCGAGGCTAGTATTCATAACCTCGTGATTTGACTCATCTGATGCATGTCAAAATCTAGCGCTGGGTTCTCCAACCTCGACAGGGATAAGGGCCTCGGAGCCATATACTAGAGAGAATGTAGTAGCCCCTGTGCTAGACTTCGATGTTGTTCGATATGCCCAAAGGACTTCGGGTAGAACTTCTCTCCATTTTTCCTTTGTATCGTCCAACCTTTTGTTTAGGTTTTGGATGATAGTTTTCTTTGTTTATTCGGCCTGTCCATTCCTGGTTGGGTGGTATGGTATTGATAAGATCCTCTTTATTTTAGCTTCAAGGAACCCTGTTACCTTGCTGCCGACAAATTGTTTTCCATTATCACATCAAATCTCGGCAGGTATCCAAAACCGGCATATGATGTGGTCCTAGATGAAGTCAATAACTTCCTTTTCTCTGACCTTATCGAAGGCCTGTGCTTCCACCCATTTAGAAAAATAATCAGTCATAAACAAAATAAATTTAGCTTTACCTGGGGCCGTTGGTAGAGGGTCGACTATGTCCATTCTCCATTTCATGAAAGACCATGGGGATAGGACCGAGTGGAGTTGTTCTTCAGGCTGATGGGTCAGCGGTCCAAACCGTTGGCACTTATCACATTTTTTAACAAACTCTTTAGTATCCTTTCCATGCTATCCTAGTAATACCCTGCTCTGATAATTTTGTGAATCAAAGACTCGGCGCCGGAATGATTTCCACAAGTACCTTCGTGGATTTCTCGTATAATATAATCTATGTTCCTCGGCCCTAAACATATCGCTAATGGTCCATCAAATGTTCTCTTGTACGATGTTCCATCTTCATCTAATGTGAACCTAGCAGTCTTGGTTCGTAGGGCCCTCGATTCTTTGTGGTCCGATGGGAGTTTCCCATTCTTTAAATAATCGATATACTTACTCCTCCAATCCCAAGTCAAACTTGTAGAGTTCATCTCGGCATGACCCTTTTTAACCACAGACCTTGATAATTGTACGACAGTCCCCAAGACAATATCATCTTCTTCAACCGAGGATCCCAAGTTAGCAAGTGCATCAGCCTCACTATTTTGTTCTCGAGGCACATGACCCAGAGTCCACTCCTTGAAGCAGTGCAAAGTTACCTGTAGCTTATCCAAGTACTGTTGCATCCTATCCTCTAGAACATCAAAACTTTTGCTTACTTGGTTTACCACTAACAACGAATCACACTTGGCTTCAATAACTTCTGCTCCCAAGCTCTTAGCTAGCTCGAGACCTGCAATCATGGCCTCATACTCGGCCTCATTATTAGTCAACCTAGAATTTTTGATAGCTTGTGTAATGGTACTACCTGTAGGTGGTTTCAAGACAATGCCAAGCTCGGACCCTTTCACATTCGAGGCACCGTCCGTGAAAAGGGTCCATACCCCTGATTATGTACCCGATCTTAAGAGGAGTTCTTTCTCCACTTCGGATACGAGGGTCGCATAAAATTGGCCATGAAGTTAGCTAGGATTTGATATTTGATGACCGTTCGGGGTTGATATTCGATATCGTACCCGCTAAGTTTGATGTCCTATTTGGCCAACCGACCCGATAGCTCGGGCTTATTCAAATTATTTCAAAGAGGGTACACATATGGGATGACACTGAAAATATGGATTTAGCTTTCTAGATGCGTATATCAATGCAAGTGCTAATTTTGCTTTGTGAGGGTATCTAGTATCAATATCTACTAGAGTTCGGCTTACATAATAAACAAGGAACTGCGTACCTTTCTCTTCTCGAACTAGTACCCCACTTATCGCTATCTCGAATAATGCCAAATATAAGTAAAGCTTTTCATCTACCTTCGGGGTGTGAAGCAAAGGTGGGCTCGATAAGTATCGTTTCAATTATTCCAAGGCTTTCTGACATTTCGGGGTCCACGCAAAATCCTTTTTCTTTTGGAGCAAAGAAAAGAACCTATGACTTCGATCTGATGACCTCAAAATAAATCAACCCAAGGTAGATATTCATCCTATTAGACTTTGTGCGACCTTCACACTAACCACTACCGTGATATCCTCGATGGCCTTGATCTTGTCGGGGTTAATTTTGATACCCCGATTCGATACCATGAAGTCGAGGAACTTACCCGAGCCGACTTCAAAGGCACATTTTTCTGGGTTAAGCTTCATGTTGTACTTCCTCAAGATTTGGAATGTTTCCTGCAAATGAGTTAAATTGTCCTCTGCACACAGGGACTCAACCAACATATCATCAATGTAAACTTCCATCGATTTACCTATATGTTCCTCAAACATTTTTTTAACTAGGCATTGGTACGTAGCTCCTGCATTTTTATCCCGAAGGTCATAACGTTGTAATAATAAGTTCCAAATTAGTGATAAACGAGGTCTTTTCCTGGTCCTCCGGGTTCATCTGAATTTGATTGTACCCGGAGTAGGCATCGAGAAAAGTTAGGATCTAGTGGTCGGCCGTGGCATCGATCATACGATCGATGTTGGGCAGTGGGAAAGAATCTTTTGGGCATGCTTTGTTTAATTCCTTGTAATCTACGCACATTCTAATTTTGTTTCCTTTTTTAGTAACTACAACTAAGTTAGCCAACTATTCGGGGTATTTTACATCCCGAATAGAACCTATTTTAAGAAGTTTGGTTAGCTCATCCTTTATGAACGCATGTTTCACCTCAGACTGGGCCTCCTTTTCTACTTTACCAGTTTGAATCTGGGGTCGAGGCTTAAGTGGTGTGTTGTGATTTTCGGTAGAATCCATGTAATATCTAAATGGGACCAAGCAAAGCAATCCATATTATCAATAAGAAATTGAATGACTTTTTTCCTGAGTTCGGGGGTTAATATCATTCCCAAGTATACCTTTCTCTCAGGCATGTATTCAATTAGTATGACCTGCTCTAGTTCCTCGACCGTTGATTTGGTTGCATCAGACTCTTTGGGAATGACGAAAGTTTGAGGAGTAAAGAAATCCTCTTCTTCGTATTCGATTACTTGTTGCTCCGATTCCGTTGAGGCTAGGGGCGGTGATTTCTATTTAGCCTCCTGCTTACCTATGGTGATCGACTTCTCCGAGGTTGAAGGCTCTGGTATCGGTGTCACTTCATTGACTACAAACATTTCCTTTGCAGCGTGTTGCTCTCCATAGACCGTTTTCACACCATCCTCTATTGGGAACTTCATCATCTGATGAAGAGTTGAAGGTACCTCCCTCATGTTGTGTATCCATGATCTCCCAAGGAGAGCATTATACCTCATGTCACCTTAGATGACATGGAATTTTGTATCTTGTATGGTCCCGGCTACGTTTACTGGTAGGATTATCTCCCCCTTTGTTGTTTCGCTTTCCATGTTGAAGCCATTTAGGACTCGGGATGCTGGTACAATCTGATCTTGTAGGTTGAGATGTTCTACGACCCTCAATATGTTTGGTGAGCTACCTAGATCCACTAGAACACGTTTAACTTGAATTTTATTTAAAAGAATACAAAATTATCAGGGCGTTATCATACGGCTAGGATATGCCTTCTACTATCTTGTCATAGAATGATAAGGTGTCCTCTAGCACACAGCTCCGAGTCTTTTTTTCTTTGATGATCGACACCTTGGTGAATTTGAACACAGGTCCTTGTGGGACATCGACACTACCAACGATCATATGGATTACATGTTGTGGTTCTTCCTGCTCATTTTTCCCGCTTGCATCTCTCTCCCTGAAGTGATTTTTAGCTCGATCACTGAGAAATTCTCGAAGATGACCCTCGTTGAAAAACCAAGCTACCTCCTCCCTTAGCTGTCTGCAGTCTTCGGTTCTATGGCAATGTGTGCCATGATAATTACACATCAAGTTTGGATTCCTTTGAGAGGGATCCGTTTGTATAGGCCTAGGCCACCTGGTGTCTTTGATTCTTCCAATAGCTGACACAATCCCTGATGTGTCTACACTAAAATTATACTCCGACAATCGAGGTGCCTCCGCGGGGTCGAGGTGTGTTTATCGAACCCATTCTTGCTCCTGAGTCCTCGAGAGCTTTGACCTCGATCATTTCTCTGATCATTCCAAGGAGCATTACGACCTGAGCTGTTGTTTATTCGATCGACATACAGTTGATATTGTTCCTTGTTTGACCTCGAGTCCCTGTCCGTATCCCTCGGGGGCTTGGCTGCCAATCTATTAGGATGAACTAAAAATGAGGGGTCTCCCAACTGGTCGTCATCGACCCTGATTTTTTATTGATAACGATTATGCACGTCTGACCATATCATAGTTGGATACTCAATCAGATTCTACTTTAATTGTCGAGATGCAATCAAACTCCTTTCATTCAGACCCTACATAAAATCTTGTACTGCCCAGTCATCTGAGATCGGTGGTAATTCCATTCTCTCCATCTGAAACATAGACACAAACTCCCTCGACATCTTATCGTTCCTCTATTTTATCTTAAAGACGTTTGATTTCCTCGTCGCCACCTTTATGCCCTCGGTGTGTGCTTTCATGAAGGCATCAACTAACATAGCAAATGAATTAATAGAGTTAGGAGGAAAGTTGTGATACCAAATCATGGCTCATTTCGACAAAGTTTCCCCAAATGTTTTCAACAATACTGACTCGATCTCATCATCATTCAAGTCGTTTCCTTTAATCCCGCGGGTCTATAAGGTAATATGCTTATTAGGGTCGGTTGTCCCATTATATTTGGGTATATCGGGCATGCAAAGCTTATTAGGATGGGCATCAGAGTCGTGCTCTGAGGGAATGGTTTTTTGTATGAACTTTTTGGCATTTAAACCTTTCAAGACCGCGGGTGCCCAACACAGGAATTATAAGTGTCCACCCTTTTATCATTGTCTTCAATCTTTTTTTCCCCGGACTCGATCCTCTTAGTGAGCTCTTCGAGCATTGTCATAATGGTGGGGTCAGTCCCCAAGCCATTTTTGACCTCTCTGGCGTCGGTTCAGCACGTTGAGTATTTTTTGGTTCGGCCACTACACTTAGAGTTTTATTCTGACTCTGAAGTTGAGCAATGGAAATCTGCTCAGCTTGTTGCATTTCGAATATAAAATGGAGGCTAACTCCCCCATCTCCTATACCTTGTGTTCCTTGACCCCCAGATCGGGCCTCCCTACGTACACTTTCTCTGGTGTCTGCGCCCAAGTCTCAATTAACCACATCTTATAGTAATTAGTTCAATAGTATTACATATATGAGGCATCAGCAACATATGAGAAATCATAATAAAAATGCACTAAGATAGAGATATCATACACGGAGAAGGCATCATGACTGAGAGTATGACTACAATTAAGGCAAACAACTGAAAAACAACAAGAATAGCCTTATTATGTCTCAAACAATAAGCACATGACCTAGATATGATTTCTAACAACAATCATAACTCAAATAATCATACACGTAGAAAAAAAATGGATATAATGAGGCATGATTGAAAACAAGTCCCTTAGTAGCGTGAACTCTACCCGGATCATGAATACCCCGGTGTACGCACGCACCCCTGTCACCTAGCTTATGTGTCACCCCCAACACATCTCAAGTATCCTAGTCCACAGGGATAATTATGCTCAAAACAAGTTTAGATATTTTACTTACCTCAAACAAGCCAAATCCATACTCTAAAAATGCCTTCGCGTGCGAATCGACCACCGAACGGCTCGAATCTAGCCAAAAGCAACTCAAAAATATCAAATAATGTTATAGGAATCAAACCCAAATGATAAAGGTTTAATCTTTAATCTAATACTCAACTTCAACCAAAAGTTCAACCCGGGACTGCATTCCAGAACCCGACAAAACTCACAAATTACTACAACCCATTCAAGTACGAATCGGAATATATAATTGGTTTCCAAATCCAACCTTAATTGCATATTCAAAACTCCAAAATTCATTCTATTAAGTTCAAGTCAAAAATCCCAATTTCTTTACTTCAAATCCTTGATTTAGGTGTAATAATCCATGGAAAAACAAAACAAATAATAAAAATAAATATAAAATTACTTACCCTCATGATTTGGGTGTTTATCTCCTCCAAAATTGCCTTACTGTGCTCCAAGAACTCAAAAAGTGAAGAAAATAAACTCAACATCCCGAAATCGGATGTATTAAAGCCCTTCCAGTCATCTTTATTCATGATCGTGATCACCAACCTCGCGATCGCGACTCCAGAAATGTCTAGCATAATTTTTCCTTTCGCGATTGCGATGAAATTATCACGACCCAGATTTCCCACCCTCGGGAGTCGTGATGGCGCCTACTAATAGGAGCTAGGCAAGCCAACTCAATTTACTTCATTTAGCAATTTTTGACCATTTAATAAAGACAAAACATAATATGATAAAGCGGAAGTCTTAAATATAAATAACTGAAAACAAATGTGGAAGTTCAATCGCAAACTCTACCCAGAACTGGAGTCACTAACTCACGAACGTATATAGAATACTAAAAATAGAGTTTGAATAAAATGCAGTACTGTTTGTTCCGGTACAAGGACAACAAACAAAATAAAGATAGAAGAGACTCCGGTCCATGCGGACGTCAGCAAGGCTACCTCGGGATCTCTGGACTGAAGTCAACTCCCGAATCCTCTACTGCTATCTAAAATCTGCTCCTCCGGCGCTATGATCTGTGCAAAAAGATGCACAGAGTGTAGCATCAGCACAACCGACCCCATGTGCTGGTAAGTGCCTAGCCTAACCTCAGCGAAGTAGTGACGAGGTTAGACCAGACTACGAGCACATGGGGTTGGTTGTACTGATGCTACACTCTGTGCATTTTTGCACAGGTCTAGGTTTCGATCAGCAGCAGCCTTAGTTCAGGAGCATACCTTCAGTCCGGAGAGACCCGAGGTAGCCTTGCAGGCATCTGCAGGCCCGGCATCTCCCTTCTATCCTTATATTATAATGTCATCTCTTTGTATTCGGGATAAACCGATTTATGTTTCTTTCAGACCTTGTATTTAGTAAACTCTTAGCAGTTTGTGAGTAATGTGACACCAGTCTTGGGTGGAGGCTATTGTTGATTGTTCCGCGTTTTGATTCAGATTATAATTCAGACTTCCGCTATTATTAAATTTCATGTTCTATATTGATGCTATGAATTATTAAGAGATTTGTTTATTAATGGAAAGGTAATTAAGTTGGCTTGCCTAGCTACCACGAGTAGGCGCAATCACGACCCCGAGGGTGGGAAATCCGATTCATGACAGAAATCCTCTGAAATACTCTCTCAATTCCTTTGAGACAACATCTAGTCCAATGGCCATAACTTTTTGTATAAAGCTCCAAATAACAAACAATTTGATTTTCTGAAAACTAAATACAAAAGGCTACAACTTTTACTTTTTGTGATGACCCGACAGGTCATTTTGGGTTCTTGTTACACCCCATATCTTATACGTAAAAGTACTTTCGTAAGTCAATTGATGTAAGTTTAGAAATGAGATAATCTTTGAAAGTACATAAAGTAAGTTAATAATGTTACCTTGGAGGTTAAAAATATTTAAGATCATGGATAACAAGTACTAAGAGGGTTGGAAGGCTTAGAAGCTAAACAAATTGAAGAAAATAAGTTTCGTCGAATATTGGGAATGTTCTAACATGTACTTTTGGGGTTAGACTAGGGTGATTAACATAGTAATGAGGTTATGTTATGAGTTATTTTAGTCGTATGATAGTTGTGTTTTACATGAACTACAATATTCATGTAGCACCCACAACTCTAGAACTAATAAACTATGAGATTAAAGGAAGAGAAGATTAAGAAAAACTGAGAATCCTTGCTCCCGAGTGTTCTGTGCGGGTATTTTCCTCTCAAAGTAGTGTCTCCGCCTCCAAAATAGGTTTAGACTTGTTTTTACACGAGTTGGAAACATCTTCGTTTAAAATAACCTTGTCCTAGACGAATTAGGACAATTTCCCGTCACCCAGCACCCAGTGTAGCATGGGGCGCTAGCTCTGGCGCTGGTAATTTCGGCACTTCTGAAAACTGCGCCACAGGTAGTGCCCCATGCTAACCTGGGCGCTACACTGTCCAAATTTTTTACTTTGTTCCCTTTTTGCTTCAAATTGTGAACCTTCGTCCCACATTACTTCAGGATGACTCCTACACATAAAAATACCACGAATTAATACAAATTATTACATTACATGTCTGAAATCTACGAAACATGAGTAAAATACGAAGCAATATGCATATAAATATACACACTTTAAGCCAAGTGATACGCTCAAATTACACTTTAATAAATAGTGTAAGGCAGCCGGTGTCAAATATAATAACCCAACAAGATTGGGGTTGAATCCCACAGGGAATAAGTGTGAAAAGGTTGCTCAAATAGTGTGTTACTTGACTAAAGTCGTAATTCTATCTGGTTAATGGTAACAAGAATATGAATTGAGTTTGGTAATTGAGAATGTAATTAGTTCGATTAAAGAAACCAAAGTTGTGTCCCCATCAATGAAGTGTAATGCTATCGGTGTTAATATGATATATTTCTAATGGAAGGTTCTTTTTATATGTAAATAATTTCTAAATGACTACCCAATATTTTCCAATAGTTGGGTAGTATTTCCTCTTTATGATTTTTCCAAATATAAAAGAGTTGCAACTAAGAACAATCAATATATGCCAAATAAAACTCACTTATTCCTAAGCGATTCTATTAAATAAGGTTTAAAGCCTTGAGTCTTTGATATTTATTTCTACCAAATTCTAACCCACTTTCCCAAGCAAAGTAAGAATTTAATGGCACTTGTTAATGTTTGCAACCACCAACAATAAATGAAGATGAGAAGTAAATAAATATCAACCAACCATTATACATAAATTCAATGTTAAACACCCATTAACATATACCCATTTAGAGTCCACAACCTTAGTAATTAAAGTTAGCTACACATACTAGAATACAAAAAGATGAGAATATTTAATGCTATAAAGCTTACAAAGTGCAAGATTCTTGGCCCAAAAGCTTCCAAAAGATAAGAATATTAAAGCCTTGTATTGTAGCTCCAAAATAAGACAAGATGCCCCCACAAAACCCCAATAAATCTATTTATAGTGGGTCAAAACTCGGGATAAAATTTGGACAAAAATACCCTTTCCAGTTAAATATGCGACCTCATATCTGTCGCATAACAGAGATGCGGTCCGCATTCTTGACATGGCCATTGCATATTTCAACCCTAGTTTCCAAGCCTTCACCGCATTTATGGTTTGCTGTCCACATTGTAGAAATGCGATCGCATTTCGCGTCGCATTTTCAACCTTCAGCAGCCTTTATGTTGAGTTTGCGGTCCATTATGCGGCTCGCAAACAGGTTATGCGATCGCAGACTGGACCGCATTTCTTGCGCTGGACTTTGCCCAGAAACCTGTTGTGGTTTGCGATTTCATTGTGCATTTTGCGGCTCGCATGTTTGTTTTGTGATCGCATATCCACATTTGTGATGCCTTTTTGCTCTTTTCTTGTCTTTTTGTGGCTTTTTGAATTCATTTCCATGCTCTTAAGTCCTTAAACCTCATATACTGCAAAAATACTAAAATTACATAAGTATAAAAGATAATTGCTTCTAAAACAAGCTAAAATCTAAGCAATTTGTATCAAATGTGCAGAACTTTTCCGGCACATCAACACCCCCAACTTAAACTCTTACTTGTCCTCAAGCAACTAAGATAGCACTATCCTATTTTAGACTCCATCTACAAGATATGAAACAATAATGACCATGGACAGTGTTTGTTGTCAGTACTACAAGCATGCATTTTTTATTGTTTTACCCTTCGTGAACCATCAATATATACAAGGAAACTGATCAACTTGTGAAACTTTGAGCCTCAAACAATGTGACAAAATGTTACCCTCAGCTGAGTGCATTTGCTTTTGACTCAAAAACTCAACTTTTGTCCAACCTCACAATTCATGTGCCCTGACTAGAAAGCAAGTCCCAAAATCACAATATTTACAATGACAACAAAAAGGGATGAATTCACAAATACACTCACCCTCAAAAAGAGTTTCAAGTGTTACAACATACCATACTATAGGCTTGCCCTTATTCTAATTCATCGCTTTATTCTAAGAACGCTCGGTTGGAGATCCCATAAGGACTTTTTAAGCTATTAATGTAGGTTTAGGGAAGGGTCGGATAAGCATTTGGGTACAAATGACTTCACCCTCCTTGAACACTAATCACATTCTTCTTTCTTGTTGATCTTTGCTTCTTTTCAAACCACATAGCCTTTATTAGCTTCAAATTTTCCACTTTTTAGCTACCTCAACTACGTCTTTTATTCTCTTCAAGGATCCTTATGTATAAGTACCCACACTTCTTATACCTTTTTTTTCTTTTTTTTGCTCTTGGAGCTTGAGTAGTTTCACATTTTGAGGTACACTTTCCTACTCTCATTGCACAACCTTGCCAATTTCCGGCTTACCACCACACCCCGAACTTATGCTTTTAGCCTCATTCTCAATGCTCAAGGAGGGACGGGTTCAAAATAGGGGATTATTTCACAAAAAAAGGGAAAGGTTTGTAATGAGGTAGCCAAAGGAAAGGTTAAAGGCTCAAATGGGGTGACTAGTGATACTATCTGTACAATGGGTGGCTTGAAAGGCTAACTGGTTTTCCAAAAATCACAAAGACTGCCTAAGGTCATTTCTCCAACCAAATATAATTATTATAAGCATCAAAGAACCAACCGGGCAAGTTCTAGATGGCAAAAGTAAACACAAGAATTATGTACACAAAGAACTGTGAGCATGTAATTTTTGCCCTAAGTAAATTATTCATAAAAATCCAAACAAAATAATTTTTCTTTATTTTTACAATCTTTGTGTATTTTTTGATAATTGTTGCATTTTTGTGTTAATTGACTACATGAATAATTCATATTAAAAAATACAAAATAATATGCATTTGCATTAGGAATTTAATTTTACATTTTTAGTATTAAGTAGGTATTAATTCATTTTAGAAATTTAAAGAAAATCAAAAAAATAGTTCACTTTAGCATTTTATTATTTTAATTGGAAATTGCTATAAAATAGTTATTAAGTAGATTTTAGGCTTTAATTAGTTTTAGTTTAATTATAGTTTAATCTCACAATTTTATAAAATTAGAAAAATAATATATAAATCTGGAAAATACAGAAATACAAAATGAAAATAAAATACAAAATTAAAGTGAGTAAAATACAAGAAAAACAAATAAAAGATAAGATAAAGAAAATGACTGCTAAATAAATTGGGCCAAATACCCAAACCCAAACAGAATACACACGCCCCAGTCCAGACCCGATCAGCCCCAACTAATCAAAACGACGTCGTTTGGCGTCGTTAAACCTTAGCCTTTAATCTCCCCAAATCCAACGGTCACCAGCCCCATTACTAAATCAAACGACACCGTTTAAAGTGTCAAATGAATCTGAGCCCTTCA
>MDKF010688595.1:0-16642 GCA_026770625.1 Nicotiana glauca | reverse complement strand
AAATGGTGGAAATGAACTTAAGCTCGTGGAACAAAATGAGCTTTAAAACCCTTCTCTGAACAGTGATTTTCGCATTTGCGGCTAACGCTTCTGCAGTTATACCTCCGCTTCTGTGGATCTTCATTAAGCCAACAACTGCTTCTGCGGTCCTCTATCCGCATTTTTGGAATCCGCTTCTGCTGATACTTGTCTGCTTCTGCGGAAACACCATAGTCTCACATTTCTCTTCTGCGACTCATCTTCCGCATCTGCGGCATCGCAGATGCAGCCCCAAGCCCGCACCTACAAAAACAACCAACCTTCCAAGAACTTGCACCTGCAAACCTACCTCTTGTATCTGTGGAACCGCATATGCGGCCCTTCTTCCGCAGATGCGGAAACACCAGGTACCAGCAACATCAGAATTTTACCAGGTCCAAAAATCATCCCGATGGCCATCCGAAATCACCCCGAGGCCCCCGGGACCTCAACCAAAAGTTCCAAACCATCCTAAAACGTCATTCAAACTTGCTCCAATCATCAAAACACCACAAATAACACCAAAACCCTCAAATTACATCGGATTCAAGCCTAAGTTCTTCCAAAACTTCCGAATTACGCATTTGATCAAAACCCGACCAAAACACCTCCGAATGATCTGAAATTTTGCTAACACATCCAAAATCACCTAACAAATCTACAGCAACTTTCAGAATCCCATTCCGACCCTTGGATCAAAATCTCACCTATCAACCGGAATTCGCCAAAATACTAAGTTTGCCAATTCAAGTGTAATTCTATACCGGACTTCCACAATCAATTCCGATCACACTCCTAAGTCACAAATCATCCCCCGAAGCTAACCGAATCACCGAAAACCACATCCGAACCCTCTAACTCAATAGTCAACATCCAGTTGACTTTTCCAAAACAAGCCTTCCTTTAAGAGACTAAGTGTCTCATTTCCATCTAAAACCAATCCAATTCAACTCATTCATCCAAGACTCCTATAATGAAAAATAAGGAAGCAGAAAATGGGGAAAATAGGGCGGTAATTCACGTGACGACGGGCCAGATCGTCACATGTATTAGTTAATATTATATTAAAT
The DNA here is from genome assembly GCA_026770625.1 of Nicotiana glauca. Classification (NCBI taxonomy): domain Eukaryota; kingdom Viridiplantae; phylum Streptophyta; class Magnoliopsida; order Solanales; family Solanaceae; genus Nicotiana; species Nicotiana glauca. Next base: position 15,554 of record MDKF010688595.1, on the reverse strand, counting down.
GTAGCTTATATATATAATATATATACTTATGCTATACTATGCACTAATTTTAAGTGTATTAGGTAATGTTATATCGAATGTAGCTTATATATACATATATAATACATATATACTTACGCTATATTATGCACTAAGTATAAGTATATTACGTAATATTATATCGAATGTGGCTTTTATATATATATATATATATATATATATATACACTTACGCTATACTACGCTAATTATAAGTGTATTTGTAATATTATATCGAATGTTGCTTATATATATATATAATATATATATACTTACGCTATATTATGCACTAAGTATAAGTGTATTAGGTAATATTATATCGAATGTAGCTTATTGTGACGACCCAAATGGTCATCACCTATTTTCTCTTTCATTCCGTGCTTCCGAGACCTTGAAAACCTCACATTTACTTGCCTCGATTTGCGTGCACAGTCCGAGCGCGTAGCCCGAAAGCTTATATGTTAAATTCTGTGAAAATTTTCAAAATGTGACTTTAAAATAATTAAAGTTGACTTGGGTCAACATTTTGGGTAAACGAACCCGGACCCGTGATTGGAGGGTCCCGGAGTGTCCGTAGGAAAATATGGGACTCGGGCATATGCCCGGAATCAAAATTCAAGGTCTCGAGCCCGAGAAATAAATTTTTGAAAGAAATTGTTTTTCTGAAATTTATTTGGAAATTTGAAATGAAAATGGATTAGAAAGCGTTGGTATCGGGCCCGTATTTTGGTTCCAGCGCCCGGTACTGGTATTATATCTGGTTTAAGTGCTTCTGTGAAATTTGGTTGAAATCAGACATCATTTGACATGTTTTGGACCTAAAACTCTAAGTTAGAAAGTTTATGAAGTTTGATGAAAAAGTAATGATTTTGAGGTTTGATTCCTCGTTTATGATGTTATTTTGGCAATTTAATTGCATGGTTAAGTTCGTAAGATGTTGTTGAGTTAGTGTGAGTGTTTGGTTAGGAGCCCCGAGGGCTCGGGAGTGATTCGGAGGTGGTTCGGGATGGTTTGAACTTAGGAAAAAGTTGCAGAAAATTAGCTATTGTCTGTGCCTAGAATCCTTCTATGCGTTCGCACTCTCCTCTCCGCGATCGCATAGCATAAAAAATAGCTTCATCTTGTTCTTCTATGCGATCGCAGTATACCCTATGCGATCACATTTCATTAAAATCCAGCCCTTACCTTTACTTCTATGCGATCGCAACCTCGCCTCCGCGATCGCAGTGCACAGCCAGCCTTACCCTATGCGATCGTAATCCCTCTTCCGCGATCGCATAGGGCAATTTCGCCCAGTGATTTTTAAATAACAAAAACAGAACAGTGATAGGATTTAGTCCTTATTTCACACGAGTTCTTCTTCTCTATAGCTCTTGAGCAAATTTTTGAGCACTTCTTCACCAAAGCTTCTTGGGTTAGTAAATTCCCACTCATTTCCTTCATCTTCCTTCATTAATTAATGAGTTTCTAAACCTAAATCATGTAATCTAGGGTTGAAATTGGGGAAAAAGGGCAGAGTTAGGGCTTTTCGATTTTCTTTAATTTAGACCTCGTTTTTGGATCGAATTTGAAAACAAATTGTATATCCGGGCTCGTGGGGGAATGGGTAACATGGAATTGGTTCGAACCTCGTGTTTTGACTGTCACGACCCCAACCCGCTCATGATGGCGCCCAGCACACTACTAGGCAAGCCCGACCATTTATGAACACTTAACCCACTTAACAGGATAGAGAATCAATAAGCCATTTAAATTAAATACCAGAACATACTGAAGAAATACGGAAGTTTAACAAAATACAGAATACACCCCACTATGGACCCGGTGTCAGGACCATGAGCCTCTAAATACAGAGTTTTAATCCTAATACAAGTCTGTCTAAAAGTTGAAAATACAGAATCTAAAGATAGAGATAGAAGGGAGAATCCTCGACTGCGAACGCTATGCAGCTACCTCAAATACTCCAGAGAATGCCTTTGGAAAGCTGGACATAGCTCACTCAGTCTGGATATGTCCTGAATCTGCACACAAGGTGCAGGGAGTAGAGTGAGTACTCCGACCCAGTGAGTAATAAAAATAAATACAGTCTGAAGATAAGAAAACACAATAAATGCACAAAGTAAGCTATAATCCAAATATACAGCAATGTATGGAACTGAATAGCTGAACAACAATTAAAAATACAAATACATAAATGCAATGCAATGCATATGATGGTACATCCCAGTACCCACTGCGGCACGCAGCCCGAGCCACCCATAATCATTTAACATCGACGGCGCTCACTAGGGTGTGTACAGACTCTGGAGCCCAAGCGTAATATCAAGCCATCTCGTGGCATCAATCAAATCTGTGTCAGTCATTGTTACCTGAACCATTTACATCATATAGTTCCATTGTTACCATTGTTTCAAGTTCATGCTGCGGCGCGCAGCCCCAGCCACCCATAATGTTTCAAGTCACATCACACGGTGCCATTGTTACTACTATTTTAAGTCACTGCTGCGGCGCGCAGCCCGAGCCACCCATAATCAGTCCAGAAAACATCATAAGCCCCATGGGCATTTATAAAATAGTAGTTCTCAGCCCGAAATAACATTTAAAATATCATTTGAGTTTTCAAAACTTAGAAATATGGCTGAGTTTGCAAAACAATATTTAAAACCTTGGACTGAAACCAAATGATATGCAAATCATGCTAAAGTAGTAATGTCAATCCCTAAAGGATTCTACAAGTCGGCATAAGGCCCCAAACATGGCATTCAACCCAGTAAATATCAATAAAGTATGTGTATCAATCACCAGTATAGTATAAATATCACGCGGGATGGATCAAGTCACGATCCCCAATAGTAACCGACCCCGCACTCATCATGGAGAGCGTGTCACGCCTCAATATAGTGTTACGATATGAAAGTCCGGGGTTTCAAACCCTCGAAACAGCATTTACATCTATTACTCACCTCTGGCCGGCCAAATACTACTACACGATGCCCTTTCCTTTGGTATCGACCTCCTCGCGCGTCGAAGCTGGCCAAAACTACAACGAATACATCACAATAGGCTAAGGAAATATAACCCAATCGAAAAAATTCAAAAAATATCAAAAATCACGAAATTTGAAAAACTCGAGCCCCGGGCCCACATCTCGAAATTTGTAAATTTTTACATCAAAATGTTCCTTATCTCGCCACGAGTCTATACATACCAAATTCACAAGAATCGGAGTCTATTTGACCCCTCAAATCCCAAATTTAGAATTTCAATCTCAAGCCCTAATTTTCTTATAATTTGGCTATGTTTTCATGGATTTCTAGGATGATTCTTCAATAAAATCATGTATTTAACTCATAAAACTTACCTCCAATCGATCTTAGTTGAAACTCCCTTCAATTCCCGTCCAAAAGCTCTCAAAATGACTAAAAATGGTGGAGAAATGGGGTGTTTTCGCGACTGAAATGTTTTTTTTAAACATTCTGCCCCAGCTATAGTGTTTTCGCAATTTCCAGCATTTTCTTCGCATTTGCGAAGCTTAGTATTTTCGCAATTCCCATCCCAGCTACAGTATTTTCGCAATTCCCAGCATTTTCTTTGCATTTGCGAAGCTACAGTATTCGCATTTCCCAGCATTATTTTCGCAATTGCGAGCATACCAGAAGCATCAGTTTTCCCGACACAAAAATGAGTTTAACTTTCTCATACGATGTCCAAATTCGATGATTATTTTTCCTATGGCTCCTTAATTTTGATACGAATCTAATGGTTTAATAAAAACTTAATTTGGAGCACACTTGCTTAATATGGTACTCCTTTATGTCCAAAGAAACGACGTTGAAACATCAAATAAGAGCGTGATCACAACCCGAAACACACCCGAGGCCCCCGATCAATCACACCAACCAGTCCCAAAATACATTACGGACTTGCTCGAGGCCTCAAATCATATCAAACAACGCTAAAATCATGAATCAACCTCGAATCCAAGCTTTATGAACTTTAGAACTTCTAACTTTTATTTCAGATGCCGAAACCTATCAAATCATGTCCGATTGACTTCAAATTTTGCACACAAGTCCAAAATCACCTAACAAAGCTACTGAAACTCTTGGAACTCCATTCCGACTCCCGGATCAAAATTTCGCCTATCAACCGGAATTCGCCAAAATACTAACTTCGCCAAAATAGGCTAACTTCTTCACCGGACCTCCAAAATTAAGTCTGATTGCGCTCCTAAGCCTTAAATTGTCCCCTGAAACTAACTGAATCATTAGAAATCAATTTCGAGCCCTCTAACTCGCAAGTCAATATCCGATTAACTTTTTTTTTTCAAACTAACCTTTCCTTAAAGACTAATTGTCCCATTTCCTACCAAACTCGATCCGAATAAACTCAAATTCACCAAGTACATATATTGAAGCATGAAGAAGCATAAAACGGGGAAAACGGGATGAAAATACATGAGACGACGGGTCGGGTCGTCACATTGACATAGCGGGCTCGGGGTCGATTTTTGGAATTTTAGGAAGAAAGCTTAGAAATTCATATTTAGACATTGAGTTTAGTTTGTTTAGCTGTTATTAATATTGTAAAGTCATTATTTCATAGGTTTGACTGAGTTGGAGCCGAATTCAAAGGGTAAAGCTATACTAGAGGCTTGAGTTGAGTTTAGAGCATTCGAGATAAGTATTTGATCTTACTTTGGCTTGAGGGAATATGATTAGAGTATTATTTGAAAATTTCTAAATGTTGAGTACTGTGTATAGGCGTGGTGACGAGTATCTATACACCGGTGTCTAGCATGACCGTGAGTCCTTATTTGTGCTTATTTGGGATTCTGTAATGATTCTTCCTTGTTTAATTGATGGTTTCTATATAATGTGAACAATATGAAGGGGAAATATGATTTGTAAACTCCTTAGAGCATTGGCTCGAATTATGACATGATTAGGAAGTAAGAAATGAACGAAAGAGAAAGAGATGTAATTATTCCCTTGCCGGGATGTGTAAGTTATTGTTGCTGCTCCCTTGCCGGGAATTCACTGTTTATTTGTATTCTCCCTTGCCGGGATAGTTGAATTGATACTTGTTCCCTTGCCGGAAAACCACAATATATATTATGAAATGGGATCGTGTGGCACGCCGACCACTTATTTATTATGAAAATGGGATCGTGTGGCACGCCGACCACTTATATATCATGAAATGGGATCGTGTGGCACGCCGACCACGTATCATGTGCTAGAAGGGATCAGTTGTAGTTTTCCTTATTTATTTCCACTATTCTACTTTATCTGTTAGCCCCAAAAGCATGTTCCCCTCCCAGTCTCAATTATTACTTCCCGCTATTATTTTGTAGTACTCGTGTGTGTATATATATACAGGTTGATTGGTTGTCCTGTCTAGCCTCGTCACTACTTCGCTGGGGTTAGGCCAGACATTTACCAGTACATGGGGTTGGTTGTACTGATGCTACACTCTGTGCATCTTTTTGCACAAATCATAGCACCGGAGCAGGAGCTTTTGGACAGCAGTAGGAGTATTGGGAGCTGACTTCAGTCCAGAGATTCCCGAGGTAGCCTTGCTGACGTCTGCATAGCCCGGAGTCTCTCTTATCTTTGTTTTTCGTTTGATTTCCTTTGTATCGGTTCAAAAAGTACTGTATTTTTGTTCAGACTTTGTATTTAGCATTCTGTAGAAGTTCGTGAGTTTGTGACACCAGGTCTGGGTAGAGATAAATTTGAACTTTCGCACTTGGTTTCAGTTATTTATGTTTTGAGACTTCCGTTTTTATAGTAATTGTCTCACTTTTCTTTATATTGTTGATGTTTTTAAGAGAAGTATTAAATTAATTGGCTTGCCTAGCTCCTATTAGTAGGCACCATCACGATATCGATGGTGGGGAATTCGGGCCGTGACAAGTTAGTATCAGAGGACTAGGTTACATAGGCCTCACAACTCACGGACAAAACTAGTAGAGTTTGAGGGATCTGTACGGAGACGTCTATATTTATCCCCCAGATGCTATAGAGTTAGGAAAATTTCACTTTTGATCTTTCTTGTCGTGCGATTTTGTTTCTCAAATACTAATTGTCTTTCCACTCTGTTCTTCTGCAGATGGCGAGAACACATGTTTCCTCTTCTACCGTGTAGCAGCCCGAGCCCCCAACAGCAGTTCCTACGAAGGGCAGAGGCCGAGGCCGAGGCTGTGCCAGAGGGTGAGGTAGGGGCAGAGCTTAGCCCCAGGCAGCATTCCCAGAGGTGGAGCCTCATATTGATTATGATGAGGAGGTTCCTGCCCCAGCAGCTCCGGTGGGCCCAGCTCAGGTCCCAGAGGGGTTCATAGTCACCCCAGATCTTCAGGACGCTTTGGTCAGACTGACAGGCTTTATGGAAAGAGTCACTAGAGCAGGTTTGCTTCCAGTAGCACCAGCCACTTCTCAGGCTGAAGGAGGAGTTCAGACTCCTGCTACACATACTCCAAAGCAGGTAGCTCCCCAGGCTCATGTTCTAGTGGTTCAGCCAGCTGTGGCAGTTCAGCCAGGTATTGTGACCCAGGCCGGCGATGGAGCGGCTATGTCCGCAGATGCTTTGTGAAGGCTTGATAGGTTCTCCAAGCTCTTCACCACCACATTCAGTGGTACCTCTTCAGAGGATCCACAGGATTTCTTATTTAGCTGCCATGAGATCCTTCGGACTATGGGTATTGTGGAGACCAATGGGGTCGACTTTGCCACTTTTCGACTAGCAGGATCCGCCAAGACTTGGTGGAGGGACTATTGTTTATCCAGACCAGCAGGGTCGCTATCATTGACTCTGGACTAGTTTGCAGAGTTGTTTTTGGAGAATTTTTTCCCAGTTACTCAGCGAGAGGCTCTTCGCAGGCAGTTCGAGCACCTCCAGTAGGGTTCTATGACAGTAACTCAGTATGAGACTCGATTCATTGATCTAGCACGCCATGCTATTGTTATACTCCCCACAGAGCAAGAGAGGGTGTAGAGGTTTATTGATGGATTGATTCAGCCGATCCGTCTCCAGATGGCTATGGGAGCCGGGAGTGAGATTTCTTTCAGGAGGCGGCCAATGCGGCCCATAGAGTTGAGATGGCTCTTGCACGGGGAGGTTGTCATGGATCAGATAAGAGGCCCCGTTATGCAGGTAGGTTCAGTGGTACCTCGTATGGTGGTGGGGATTCTCATGGTAGAGGCCATCCTCCGAGGCCCTTTCAGTCAGCCCTACAGCTCTCACATAGTACTTCAGGTGGTCGTGGCTCTTAGCTGCAGTCCTCTGACCAGCAGCTTTTCAGTTCACCATCAGCACCTATCAGCGTGCCACCACTCCGTTATTCTTAGCAGCCGAGGGCTTTTTACACGTGTGGCGACACAAGACATATTGCCAGGTATTTCCCTCGAGCTTCTGACAGCTCTCAGCATCAGGGTCCTCATCCCATGATTCAGGCATCAGGTGCTCCATAGGCCGCCAAGCCAGCTAGAGGTAGAGGTAGAGGCCATAGAGGTGGAGGTAGAGATTATAGAGGTAGAGCTCGGACCGCCATAGGTAGAGGCCAGCCAGCAGCCGATTGTCCTAGAGATATGGTTCAGGGAGGTGGGGCCCAGCCCCGGTGTTATGCTCTTCCAGCCAGGCCAGAGGCTGAGTCTTCGGATGCAGTTATTATAGGTACTATTATAGTCTGTGATAGGGATGCTTCAGTGCTATTTGACCCTGGGTCTACGTATTCACATGTGTCGTCCTATTTTGCACCCTACCTGATTATGCCTAGTGATATTTTGGGTATTCCTGTTTATGTATCTACACCGATGGGTGATTCTATAGTGGTCGATCGGGTTCATCATTCCTGTGTGGTAGTATTTAAGGGGCTTGAGACCCGTGTTGATTTATTGCTCTTAGACATGGTGGATTTCGACGCTATATTAGGGATGGATTGGTTGTCCCCGTATCATGCTATCTTGGATTGCCACGCCAAGACCGTGACCTTGGCTTTGCCAGATTTGCCCTGTTTGGAGTGGAGAGCGACCCCAGGGCATACCACCCGCAGTGTTATTTCATATGAGAATTCTCGACGCATGGTCGAGAAGGGGTGTTTAGCTTATCTGGCGTATGTTCACGATTCCAGCACAGAGGTCCCTTCTATTGATTCTGTTCATATTGTTCGGGAGTTCCCCGATGTCATGACCCAATTTCCATACCCGGTCGTGATGGCGCCTCTCGTGAAGACAAGGCCAGCCAACTAACCCAAATCCTCCCTTTAACAATTATTTATCATAAATGAACAGAAAGTACAACTTACTGGCTTTAAAAGCTATTAATTACAACCCAACACAACCCGACCGGGGTGTCACAAGTCACGAGCATCTAAAGAAGTCTGGGCACAACTACACGGACAATTATATACAAAATAAAATCTGGAATCAAAAGACAAAGTCCGGTGCAGCGAACGCTGGCGGTCACCTTGCTTAGCTCCAATAGTAATACCTTCAATCAGCTATTAACCTGCTACCGGGTGAACCATACCTGCAACTGCACGTGAGGTGCAGGGAGTAAAGTGAGTACTCCAACTCAGTGATTAATAAGAGTAAATAATAACTGAGCGGTAAGAAATCACGTAAAGCACTCCATCATGTTATATGGGACAGTGCAAATCTTTTGAGAAAAACAGTAAAACCGTGAAAATCCTTTAGAAAATATCTAGCTCAGTTAAAAACCTCTTTTGAAAATATCCTTTCCAACAGTCGAGCATATGAATGTGATATCAGATAGTGCAAGTCAGCACATAAGTCAGCCCCCCGGGCACAACACTCCACGAACAAATAACACCAGGGTATCTGGTAAACAATGCACGAAGTAGCATGGATGCCAATAAAATGAGATTGCTGAATATCATGACACGTAGTACAAACAGGAACCAATGCATGAATGCAATGCAATGCATATGACCGGTACACTCAGGTACCCACTGCGGCGTGCAATCCATATGTTTATCGTCGATGGCGCTCACTGGGGGGGTGTACAGACTTCGGAGGGGCTCCTACAGCCCAAGCGCAATAATCAAGCCATCTCATGGCATCAACTAGGCCCTCGGCCTCAATATCAATAAGTACCATTGCGGCGCGCAGCCCGAGCCAGCCATTTATACAGTACCACTGTGGCGCGCAGCCCGAGCCAACCATATATCCAGAATTCACTATAACACTGCTGTGGCATGCAGCCAGATCCATGCTCAGTCCAGAAATGCACATAAGCCACTTGGGCAATATTAAAATAATAGTTCTTAGCTCAAAACGTCAATAAAATGTTGTTTAAGTTTTCAAATCTTAGAAGAATGGCTGAGTTGGTAAATCGGTATTAAAACGTTGGACCGGGATCAAATAGTATGCAAAATAATGCGAAAACAGTGATATCAATCCTTGAAGGATTCACATAGTTGGCACGAAGCCCAAACATGGTAATCAGCCCAAATTACGATGATAACAAGTAGTTTCAGTCAAATACACGGTAAAAATCAACAACCAGGATGGACCAAGTCACAATCCCCAATGGTGCTCTACCCCACGCTCATATACGGCGTGTAAATCACCCCAATACAGCACTATGATGTGCAAAATTCGGGGTTTCAAACCCTCAGGATATCATTTACAAGTATTACTCACCTCGAACCAGTGAAATTCCTCGCTCGCGATGCCTTTGCCCCTCAAATTGGCCTCCACGCGCATCGAATCTAACCAAAATCAGAGCGAATACATTACAATATGCCAAGGGAACAATACCCAATCGAAAACAATCAAAATATAGCAAAAATCCCGAAACTAGCAAAACTCGAGCCCCGGGCCCACTTCTCGAAAAATTACAAAACTCACATTACCGGATTCCTCGTCTCGCCACGAGTCCATACATATCAAGAACTCCAAAATCTGAGCTCAAATGTCCTGTCAAAACCCAAATTTAAAATATCAAAATTCAAGCCCTAGCTTTACCCCTTTTTAATGAATTTCAACCAATTTCCATGTTAAATCTAACATAATCTCGTGTATTTAGGCCAAGAAACTTACCTCTAATCATTCTCCCTTAAATACCTCTTCAAAATTGCCTCAAAGCTCTCAAAGCTCGCTCAAAAATGGTTGAAATAACATAAGCTTCGCGGAACAAAAATGAATATAAAACCCTTCTCACTCCAGGGGTTTCCGCTTCTACGGTCCCCACACCCGCTTCCGCGATACCGCTTCTGCGGTCATTTTCTGCTTAAGCAAAATTTTATTAAATCACCAGGGGTCGCTTCTACGACTCAAATTTCCGCTTCTGCGGAACCTCACCACCAGGCCAACCGCTTCTGCGACCTTAGGTTCGCTTTTGCGGACTCGCTTAAGCAAAATAACTTTCGCTTCTGCAGAACTTCCCATCTCAACATTGAACCGCTTATGTGACAATTCCCTCGCTTCTGCGGAACCGCTTCTGCGGTCCATTTCCGCAGAAGCGAGCATACCAGATACCAGCAAACATCTGCCCCTTTCTCAACTTGAATTTCATCCCGTTAGCCATCCGAAATCACCCCGAGGCCCCCGGCACCTCAACCAAAAATACCAATACATCCTAAAATATCATGCGAACTTGTTTCAATCATCAAAACACATTAAACAACACTTAAATCATCAATTCACATCGGATTCAAGCCTAAGTTCTTTCAAAAACTACTGAAACACGCATTCGATCAAAAACTCAACCAAACGATGTCCGAATGACCTGAAAATTTGCACACATATCCAAAATCACCCAACGAAACTACAACGAATCCTATTCCGATCCTCGGATCAAAATCTCACCTATCAACCGGAATTCACCAAAATTCTAACTTCGCCAATTCAAGCCTAATTCTACACCGGGCCTTTTAAATCAATTCCGACCACGCTCCTAAGTTACAAATCATCCCCTGAAGCTAACCGAATCACCGGAAATCACATTCGAGCCCTCTACCATAATAGTCAACTTTCGGTTGACTTTTCCAACTTAAGCTTTTCCTTAAAGAGACTAAGTGTCTCATTTCTTATCAAAACCAATCCAAATCAATTCTAACACACCACCTACCGATAAAGAAACATGAAGAAGCATGAAATTGGGGAAACAGAGCAATAACACATGAGACGACGGGCCGAGTCGTCACACCCGAGGTTTTCCCTTCAGACCTGCCGGGTATGCCGCCTGATAGGGACATTGATTTCTGCATTGATCTGGCTCCGGGCCTCTGCCCATTTCCATTCCTCCGTATCGCATGGCCCCGCTAGAGTTGAAAGAGTTAAAGAACCAGTTGCAAGATTTGTTAGAGAAGGGTTTTATCAGGACTAGTGTTTCTCCTTGGGGTGCGCCGGTGTTATTTGTGAAGAAAAATGATGGTTCGATGAGGATGTGCATTGATTACCGAAAATTGAACAAAGTGACGATTAAGAACAAGTATCCACTGTCGAGGATTGATGATTTTTTCGACCAGCTTTAGGGTGCAAAGGTGTTTTCAAAGATAGATTTGAGATCTAGCTACCACCAATTGAGGATTAGGGCGTCTGATGTCCCTAAGGCAGCATTCCGCACTCGGTATAGGCATTATCAGTTTTTGGTCATTTCATTTGGGTTGACCAATGCCCCGACATCATTTATGGAGTTAATGAGCCGAGTGTTCAGGCCTTATTTGGACTTGTTCGTGATAGTCTTTATTGATGATATTCTGGTGTACTCCCGCAGCCAGGAGGAGCACAAGAAGCACCTTAGAGTGGTTCTCCAGACTTTGAGGGATAGTCAGTTATATGCCAAGTTCTCCAAGTGTGAGTTCTGGATGAGTTCAGTAGCATTTCTGGGTCACGTTGTATCAGTAGATGGTATTCAAGTAGACCCGAAGAAGATAGAGGCAGTCAAGAACTGGCCTAGACCAACCTCAGCGATAGAAATTCAGAGTTTCTTGGGGTTGGCAGGTTATTACGGTCGGTTCGTGGAGGGGTTTTCATCTATTGCAGCCCCGATGACCAGATTGACCCAGAAGGGTGCCCAGTTCAGATGGTCAGAAGAGTTTAAGGCGAGCTTTCAGAAGCTCAAGACAGCTCTGACTACGGCACCGATATTGCTTTTGCCCACAGGTTCAGGGCCTTATACAATTTATTGTGATGCTTCCCGTATTGGGCTTAGTGCAGTATTGATGTAGGATGGCCGAGTCATTGCTTATGCTTTAAGGCAGTTGAAGATCCACGAGAAGAATTATCCAGTTCATGATCTAGAGTTGGCAGCTATTGTTCATGCTTTGAAGATTTGGAGGCATTACCTATATGGTGTGACGTGTGAGGTGTACACTGATCACAAGAGTCTTCAGTACTTGTTCAAGCAGAAGGATTTGAACTTGAGGCAGAGGAGTTGGTTGGAGTTATTGAAGGATTATGATGTTACTATTTTGTATCACCTGGGGAGAGCCAATGTGGTGGCCGATGCATTGAGTAGGAAATCCGCCAGCGTGTGTAGTCTTGCTTATATTTCGGTCAGCCAAAGAGTTGGATATTCAGGCCTTGGCCAATTGATTTTTGAGGTTGGACATTTCTGAGCCTAGTAGAGTGTTAGCTTGCACGGTCGCTTGTTCTTCATTATTGGAGCGTATCCATGATCGGCAGTTTAATGATCCCCATTTGTGTGTCCCGAGAGACACGGTGCAGCGTGGAGGTACCACGAAAGTGACCTTAGATGATGATGATGTTTTGAGATTGTAGGGGCGAGTTTGTGTACCCAATGTCGATGGGATTCGAGAGTTGATCTTAGGGAGGCTCATAGTTCTCGGTATTCTATTCACCCGGGTGCCGCGAAGATGTATCAGGACTTGCGGCAGCATTATTGGTGGCGTAGGATGAAGAAAGATATTGTTGCATATGTGGCTCGATGTTTGAGCTGTCAGCAGGTTAAGTATGAGAATCAGAGGCCTGGTGGTTTGTTTCAGAGGATTGAGCTTCCCGAGTGGAAGTGGGAGAGGATTACCATAGATTTCGTTATCGGACTTCCATTGACTCGGAAGATGTTAATTGCGATATGGGTTATTGTTGATAGGCTGACCAAGTCAGCACATTTCATTCCTGTGGCAGTCTCTTATTCATCCGAGAGGTTATCTGAGATTTATATCTGGGAAATTGCTCACCTTCATGGTGTGCAGGTTATCTATCATTTCAGATAGGGGTACGCAGTTTACCTCGCACTTCTGGGGTGCAGTTCAGCGAGAGTTCGGCACACAGGTTGAGTTGAGCACAGCGTTTCATCCTCAGATAAACGGTCATTCCGAGCGGACTATTTAGATTTTTTAGGATATGCTCCGAGCTTGTGTTATCGACTTTGGAGCTTCGTGGGACCAATTTTTGCCTTTAGCATAGTTCGCCTACAACAACAGCTACCAGTCCAGCATTCAGATGGCTCCATATGAGGCGTTGTATGGTAGGCGATGTCGGTATCCAGTCGGATGGTTTAAGCCGGGAGAGGCTTAGTTATTGGGTACCGATATAGTTCAGGAGGCCTTGGATAAGGTCAAGATCATTCAGGACAGGCTTCCTTCGACTCAGTCGCGACAAAAAAGTTATGCAGATTGTAAGGTTCGGGATGTAGCTTTTATGGTTGGTGAGCGGGTCTTGCTCCGAGTGCCGCCTATGAAGAGCGTGATGAGATTTGGGAAGAAGGGCAAGCTTAGCCCTAGGTTCATTAGTCCATTTGAGATTCTCGATCGTGTGGGAGAGGTGGCTTACAGGCTTGCCTTGCCGCCTAGCTTGTCAGTCGTGCATCCGGTGTTCTATATGTCCATGCTTCGGAGGTATCACGACGATCTAGCTCACGTATTAGATTTCAGCACTGTCCAGTTGGACAAGGATCTGTCTTATGAGGAGGAGCCGGTAGTTATTCTAGACCGGCAGGTTCGATAGTTGAGGTTGAAGAGTTTTCCTTCAGTGCGTGTCTAGTGGAGAGGTCAGCCTCCTGAGGCATCGACCTGGGAGTCCGAGTCTGATATGCGGAGCCGTTATCCTCATCTAGTTCCCGACTCAGGTACTTCTTTCTTTTGTCCGTTCAAGGATGAACGGTTGTTTTAGAGGTGGAGAATGTAAAGACCCAAAGGTTCATCACCTATTTTCTCTTTCATTCCATGCTTCCAAGGCCTTGAAAACCTCATTTTTACTTGCCTCGATTTGTGTGCGCAGTCCGGGCGCATAGCCGGAAAGCTTATACGTTAAATTTTGTAAACAATTTCAAAATGTGGCTTTAAAATGATTAAAGTTGACTTGGGTCAACATTTTGGGTAAACGAACTCGGACCAGTGATTGGAGGGTCCCAGAGGGTCCGTAGGAAAATATGAGACTCGGGCGTATGCCCGGAATCAAAATCCGAGGCCCCGAGTCCGAGAAATAAATTTTTAAAAAAAATTGTTTTTCTGAAATTTATTTGGAAATTTGAAATGAAAATGGATTAGAAAGCATTGGTATCGGGCCCGTATTTTGGTTCTGGCACCCAGTACAGGTCTTATATGTGGTTTAAGCGCTTTCTGTGAAATTTGGTTGAAATCGGACGTCATTTGACGTATTTCGAACCTAAAACTCTAAGTTTGAAAGTTTATGAAGTTTGATGAAAAAGTAATGATTTTGAGGTTTGATTCCTCGTTTATGATGTTATTTTGGCGATTTAATCGCATGGTTAAGTTCGTAGGATGTTGTTGAGTTAGTGTGAGTGTTTGGTTAGGAGCTCCGAGGGCTCGGGGGTGATTCGGAGGTGGTTTGGGATGGTTTGAACTTAGGAAAAAGTTGCAGAAAATTAGCTGTTGTCTGTGCCCAGAATCCTCTATGCGATCGCACTCTCCTCTCCGCGATCGCATAGCATAAAAACCAGCTTCATCTTGTTCTTCTAGGCGATCACATTATACCCTATGCGATCGCATTTCATTAAAACCCAGCCCTTACCTTTTCTTCTATGCGATCGCAGTGCACAGCCAGCCATACCCTATGTGATCGTAATCCTTCTTCCGCGATCGCATAGGGCAATTTCGCCTAGTGATTTTTAAATACCAAAGACAGAACAGTGACGGGATTTAGTCCTTATTTCACACGAGTTCTTCTTCTCCACATCTCTTGAGCGAATTTTTGAGCACTTCTTCACCAAAGCTTCTTGGGTAGGTAAATTTCCACTCATTTCCTTCATCTTCCTTCATTAATTAATGAGTTTCTAAACCTAAATCATGTAATCTAGGGTTGAAATTGGGGGAAAAGGGTAGAGTTAGGGCTTTTTGATTTTCTTTGATTTAGACCTCGTTTTGGGGTCGAATTTGAAAACAAATTGTATATCCGGGCTCGTGGGGGAATGGGTGACATGGAATTGGTTCGAACCTCGTGTTTTGACCAAGCGGGCCTGGGGTCGAATTTTGGAATTTTGGGAAGAAAGCTTAGAAATTCATATTTAGGTATTGGGTTTAGTTTGTTTAGCTATTATTAATATTATAAAGTCATTATTTCATAGATTTGACTGAGTTGGAGCCGA
>MU726393.1:0-29303 GCA_026770625.1 Nicotiana glauca | reverse complement strand
AAAAAAAAAAAAAAAAAAAAAAAAAAAAAAAAAAAAAAAAAAAAAGAAAAGGAGTATTACATGCATGAAACAACTAATCAAAGATGACTGCCAAGAACCAGTGAAGGCTGACTAAAATCTCTTATCGACTATATAGTGCCCTATAAATTATCCAGAATATGCAAAGTTGCAAGTAGCTAGTTTCTCGATAGCATTATAAACGGAAAAACAGAACCTACTTGTGTTTTCTAAATCTGATTTATGCTTTGTGCAACTCATGGCATTTGTGAAATGGTTACAAATTCAAGGTTTTCGTATGTTCAGATCTCACATAGTCACTATTTGTGGAAGGTGTTTGTTTCATATTCACGTCTTGCAAAAGTTCATCACTCTAATAGGGGAAATGATTGTCTTCTCCTTTATCCTTTACAATGAAGGCCTGCCTGAATCAAACAAATTTTATGGGTCTTTTCTTATTTTGTTTTTCATTTATTGATTTTAAAAAGATCTAAAATACATGCCACTGATAATATTTGGACTATTTTCCTGCTGCATTTATGAGGTTTTGTTTTCTGTAGCTCTCAACTTGAGTTGATCTTCTGTGACCCATGGTTATAGCTGTGTTCTTGTTAGAGTTGCACTATACATGCAAAATTTTACTTTATAGTCATTTTCATTACAGTGTGGCGCCAGTAAATTTCCCTGAAACTATGAGTACTGGTTCAACAAAGGCTACGTCAAATGGCTTTGAGAATTCTTTGAGACCGGAAGAAGAACAGAACAAGGTATCTCATTTTTTATATTTCTCTCATGGTTTTAAACTGGGCTGCGCTGATTAACAGTTCTTTATTTGTAGCAGATCAATGAGATGAGAAAGTTGATTGGGCCACTTTCAGGTAAATTGGCTTTTTATTGTTCTGATGCATCCATTTCAAGATATTTAATGGCTCAAAGCTGGAATGTGAAGAAGGCAGCTAAGATGCTTAAAGCGACTCTGAAGTGGAGAGCGGAGTACAAGCCTGACGAAATTCGCTGGGTACTGTTACAGAACCCTTCTGAAACCTCCCTTTTTTTGGGTCTTCCTTTCCTTTTCTTATTCTTTTCCTGATATGTGTGGGAGAGAATAATTTCTTATGAGTTTTATCGCTCTTAATTCCTCAATGATTATATCTTCGGCATGATTTGCTTCATAATTAGTGGTGAATTTTTTGGATAGCTTGTTTTGTGCATTGCCTCAGCCTGAATCTGCAACGTTGAAGCATGACATAGCATCTGTGCTGATCTTGTTCATAATAGTATCCTCTCTATAGTTTCTTGCATTTCTTTTTTCTAAAAGTATTACTTTGACACAGGATGATGTGGCCAGTGAAGCAGAAACGGGCAAAATTTATAGGTCAAACTATACAGACAAGCTGGGTAGGACAGTTCTTGTCATGAGACCTCGATGCCAGGCAGGGTTTCAGTTTTGCTTTTTCCTGAACTTGTCATACAATCATATAGCTTATGATTTTTTATCCTTATTGATTATTGGATAAGAATTGCAAGGAAAATGTTCTTAGACCGTTTAAACCTCAGTTTAATTACGTGGAGTCATTTACTTGTTGATACGTAATTGAGATGGGTGTGTGTAGAGTATATGATATGGGTGGATGCAGTTTTCGCTAATTTTTTAATGTATTATGAAGAATTTTCATGTGCTCATAGAAGGTCACACCTCTTTGACATGGCTACATCAAGGCAAATAAAGTATCTATGTAATAACTAATATAGGCCTCAAAGCTACAATGTCTATATCATTCTTTTGTGTTCTTTATGTTACCTTTATTTCATGAACTGATTCAAACTGATTATATTTCCTCATCTGTCAGCAACATAAAATAAAAAAATTCAAAAACTGCATTTCGTAAGTTATTACTGATTTATGTTTTTGGACACATGGAACTAAGAAAATCTTGATATAAACATTTTGAGTCTCTCCTTGCAGAACACTAAGTCTGTTAAAGGACAAATCAAGTATTTTGTGTATTGCATGGAAAACGCTGTTGTAAATCTCCCAGAAGACCAGGAACAGATGATCTGGTTGGTTGATTTCCATGGATTCAATCTGTCACACCTCTCGTTCAAGGTGACAAAAGAAACAGCTCATGTTTTGCAAGAACATTATCCTGATAGGCTGGGGATAGCTATTTTATATGATGCACCCAAGATATTTGAACCATTTTGGAAGGTAATTTGCTCTCAAACTTGTTTAAGTTAGCATTTAATTTTGTAAATGTTTTATATCAGGATTCTGTTTTTTTTTATTTGTGTACTGCATGAACACTACTTATAATCATTGGCATGACTGTGACCTCCAATGTTAATATTGAAGCGAAGGAACTACTTGAAAATAAGGGATAAAAAGCAAATTTTTTGGCATCTTAAGACGCCAGCAGTGTGAGGGAACAGTGTCAAATAAGAGCCGAAGAGAAAAACAATCATGCACGGGGTAGTCGTGGGAACTGCATCACAGCTGTTTGTCTTTGCATGTCTTGCATCCTTTCCATAGTGACTTCAACAACAACAACAACAACCCAGTATAATCTCACTTAATGGGGTCTGGGGAGGGTAGTGTGTACGCAGACCTTACCCCTGTCCTGAGGTAGAAAAGTTGTTTCCAAATAGACCCTCGGCATCCTTCCCTCCAATAACTTCCCACCTTGCTCTTGGGGAGACTCGAACTCACAACCTCTTGGTTGGAAGTGGAGGTTGCTTACCATTAGAGCAACCCCTCTTGTCCTATAGCAGTAATGACTTCCTTTATTAGAAATTGAGTCAGATTTCTTCAGTAGTATGTAAGATGGCTGATGCATTTTGGTAAGAACCATGACTTTCCCAAAGGGCAGAAGTCGCTGAAACTCTGAAGGATAGAGTCTGCAGCAGAAAGATTCATGTATTACAATGCATGGATTAGAGAAAGAAAGAAAGAGGACAGCATTGTCAATCGGAAGATCATGTGCTTTTCTTTTTCTGAAATCTGAACAGACATTTGAACGAAGAGAGCTATAAAACATATATGAGGAAAAAGAAGGCATGCCAAACAATTGAATCAGTCCTCTGAAGGAACAAAAAGCCTCCGAAATTGAGAAAAGATAGAAGGCCTTCTGATTAGGAGAAAGACCGAAGAAACCAAAACTGTTGACAGGAGAATAATAAAAGCGAAAATTAGCAATTTAAGAGTAACTACTTACTCTCCTCCAAAATTTAGTGGGGTTGCATCCTTTGCATGCTGTAATTTAAGCATTCCAAATTGTTGCATGACTTAAGGTTACTTTTGCTTGATTCCAATTGATTCCCTTTGGACTCCTCCGTTCTCTCAAATATTAAGATGATGCATCCGCTTATTTGCAGCATCTCCAATTGGTAACCAATTCTTTTAATTAATCCGAATGGTGCAGGTCGCAAAACCTTTTTTGGACCCAAAGACTGCCAGCAAAGTCAACTTTGTGTACTCAGACGACCCCAACAGCACGAAAATTATGGAAGAACTGTTTGACATGAGGCTGCTGGAATCTGCATTTGGTGGAGATGATAAGGCTGATTTTGATATCAATAAATATGCTGAGAGGATGAGAGAAGATGATAAAAAGTTGTCTTCTGTTTGGAAGAAAGACGATAATTCTGCAGCAAGTGCACAACCAACTGTTGTGACAACCGAACCCTCTTTAGAACCAACAAATTCAGAATCTGATTCTGATGCCTTAGATGAAAAGCTAGATAAACTTTTTCTTGATGTTGATGAAGAGGAATCGCCAATTGAACAAACTTTGCCTGGGACTGACAGTACAAATGAGAATGCTGACAGATTAAAGCAGTGTAACTGAGGGCTATCTCTTCAACTTTGTAGTTTTTGCTATTTTATTGATGACTAAATGCTCACAACATGGGCAAATTAACCATTTTGTTAATGGTTCAGAACTGGAGTTATCAGCAGAAAACATTTTAATACAGGTGATGTACTGAATGATATGTTATGAAATGAATGGAGTATAAATGATAATGACTTATTAATGGTGATAGATGTCTGATAAGATTACCAGTAAATGTTGGAATATTGATTTGGCAATATGCATAATTCAATGACATTAAATTCTTGAAAGTTGTATGAGTATAGAATGACATCAAATATTTTAGAACGACCAAAAAGCTAGTGTCACATACATTGAAATGGATAGAATATGAAATAACATTTCCAAGATATTCGGGAAGGCTAAACCATGAATTTGCAACTAATAATGTGTTAGTACAGTGCATACAACCCGAGCAATCCCTGGCGTGTAGGTATGGCAAACAGACGGGTCGGGTCGGGTCAAATAAAGATAGGTAATATAAAAATGGATAAATTATCCGACCCGATCCATATTTAATACAGATAAAAATAGTTTAACCGGCAAATGATATGGATATCCATATTATCCATAACTTCTTGAATAGAATTCCTAGTCTCCCAAACTTTAGTAACCCCCAATTTGATATTTTACAAATGTAAAAATTAAACTCATTAGTTATCCATTATTTATTCATTTTCTAAGTAAATAATATGATTCTTATCCATATTTGACTCGCTTTTAAAAAGTTCATTATCCATCCCATTTTTTAATTGGATAACATGAGTGGATAACTGTTTTCTCTTATCCATTATCCCACCACTACAGAGAACAATTGGTATGTTAAATGGTGCTGGAAGCCCTTCAAACTAGGCCGCACATAATATTGTGCTTCTATATTGAGCTTATCCTGGAAAAAGTCAACTTTTTTCCTAGCTCCCAATTTCCTATAATTTCTTTTCACAGTGATGAATTCCAGACAAAAAGAATTGGCAAATGGATACACACAGCTAGCTGCGAAAACTATGTATATATGGGCTGTCTGCATAGATGAACAACAACACTTGCAGTTCACTGTCTTATTTCTGTCTGTATCATACTGATCAAACCCATATAATCTACATTACAATTCACAACGTAAACACATACAGTACAACATATATGAAAAACCCAAGTTCTTTGACCTATTCGAAGACTACACTAAAGGGGGAAAAACTAAAAAAATCCCTCCCATTTGCATGAGAAACATGTCTCCCACGAAGCACATGAGATCTACTTCAACTGAAAGCAATTTCCTGCAAAACATGAAACAATTAGCATCAAGAATCATAGCAGGTGTTTCAAAGAAAAGAAGATAAGAAAATCGTCATACCTTGTCACATTAGTGAACCATACTATCTAGCTTTTGTCTGTATTGAGCCAAGGTCTGAAATCATGGAAAAGAAAGGAGTACTTCGTCATAAAAAGATCATCAGTTAGCTGTTATCAGCTAAATGCTAAAATGCAGGTTTTGTAAATAAATGTAACGACTACTTGCACTCCTTTTTACTACATTCCTCTGGACCTGCAACAAGAGAAGGTAGGCTTGGGCAATCTACACCCTACTGAAGAATATCTCAATTAACTACGGAGGGGTGAAAACCTGAGAAATGCTTACTCAGAGAGCTTAAACAAATTTTAACTCCCAAGTACAGAAGCAAGCACCCTCAGTTGGCCTTTTTAAAAGGTAGCAACAACCTAATTTTCTGAATCTAATTGTATGAGCACACAGCTTGATACTTGCTTAGCAAATTGTTTTATGTTAAACTTTGTGTTGGAACCCAATTGTTATGCCGAATAAACTCCCTAGCATGCTCTAAGGCTCTAAGCTATTTTTCTCATCATTCCCTTCAAGCAAATTAACCAGTTGAGCAACAGGTACCTTCCGGACAGCACTTTCGTTTAACTGTTTGTAACACAAGAACATGGACATATGTCCTTCTCAAAAAACAAGAACGTGGACATACTAGGCAAAGAAAATTAAAACAAATTCAAACATAACTTTGAGAAGTTTCATACCTTGGTATAAGCATAGACCCCTGCCTCTGTTGGTGCTGCAGGACTTCCTCTGCGAATAAACTTTCCCTCTTTGAAAATGTAAAGCATGGGGATTCCAGTGGAAAGTTCCAAACTTATGACCTGATAAGAAGAGTTTCAGTTCATAATGTTTCTGAGCAGAACCAGTCAAAAATACAAGAGATTCCTGTAAGTCTGAAATTCCACCTCTTGAGATGTTAGCTTGTCGAGATACATAATGATGGACCTCAATGAGTTCCCATGGGCAGCGATCATTATATTTTTTCCACCTGCAAGCTGGGGTTCAATCTGCATGATTACAGCTACACAATGTCATTTCATAACAACCTAAAACCGGGTTGATAATATCTTGGAATCGATATATGCTTCTGCTTACGTTCTCTTTGAAGTAGGCAACAGCTCTCTCAGCACACATTTCCAAACTTTCTCCGTTTGGAGGAGGAATATCATAACTACGACGCCACTCATGAACCTGCTCTTTTCCGTATCTATCAGCTGTTTCCTGCTTATTAAGACCTTGTAATTCCCCATACCTACAAAATAGCGAAGTCATATATCAGAACCATCAACTGATATATATATATATATATAAAAAATAAGTTTGATCTGTTTTACCGAAAAGGTCTACGGTTCGAGTATAGCCCTATAAAAATACAATGACTCTCACTATAGGAATATTACTTTAGAATATGCTTAGCCCTCTTGTATATATATATATATAGGAAGAATAACCTTTAAAGGAGAAGATATTTACATTCTCTCATTTAGTTGCCAAGCTGTTACAACTGGAATGCATTGCTTGTTGGTTTCTTCACTGAAAATCTGACTCCAAGCTCCTGCTTGTTCACTCTCTTCATGAATGATAGTTGGAACCTAAAATTGACATGACAGTGGAAATGATATATTATTTTAGTTATCTGGGCTGAGCCTCAAACACTTGACAGCGGATGGAAAAAACCAAACTAGAAGGAGCCTACTGCAATCCGGAAGCATGTATAGCCAATGCAATAGACCTCTAATTAACCACATAGTTCTCCAATAATATCCTCTATTGTGATACAGTCTCCCTCAAACATGTCATAAGGAAAATCAAAATATTACAAGCTTTAACAACAGAGTTACCTTCTTGCGACGGTGCTGGGTCATGGCAAGCATCGCAGTCATTTGGGCACGAATCAAAGAAGAAGTATAGATCATGTCAACAGGTATATTGCTAATTCTTTTCCCAGCTTCAACGGCCTCCTCCACACCCTTTTTGGTTAAAGGCACGTCTACACAACCAGTGAACAAGTTTTTTTCATTCCACATAGACTCGCCGTGTCTAATTAGGATTAGAGCAGCTTCACCTGAAGGGGCAAATGGGAAGATGGTAATTAGATGCAGTGCTGCGGTCGTAGCACAAAATTTATCCCATGAAATCATTTTTGGAAGGGCGAAAAGTATTTCTTCAATGTGATAAATGTCAAAAATGATCATAGAAACTTTCGTCTTATGATGAACTTATGATTATTTTGTAAAATACAGTTCAAGAGATGGACCGACATACTTGTTTTTTTCTTGGAGTCACTGCTGTTGGCACTTGATGGTGCTGAAACTGCATCAGAAACTGTAGCCTGAGAAGCAGAGGCTTGATTTACACAAGTACTTCTCTTTTTATAGCAATAACTTCCTCCTCTCAACAATCCAACATCAATCTTGAAGCCTTTGGACACCGATCTTAATGAAACATGCCCATAATCAGGACACAATCCAGAGTTACCATTACTTCGACAAGACTGAAGAGTCCCAACTGCTTGGTGAATTGCTGTTGCAGCCATTCTGATATCAGAGAAACCATAATTGTCAATGAAAAGTTCATGCAATAGAAAAGTTCTTAGATCAATCAAAAGCAGCAGCATTTCAACTAGTCAAGGTGGATTAAGAGAGTACTACACAGTTACATAGGGTAAACAGAAAAACAGAGGAACTAAGACTGAGAGTAATGGTTAAATTAGCATTTTATAGGTCATATCCATCGTTATTTACGAGGAAGAGGTTCAAGTTAACCCAAAAAAAACTGCACTCCTTATCAGGGACTATTTCTACATAGTTTCCATCAACAAGATGAAAATGAATGTACCATACACAAACAATAATCATTTCCCTTTCTCTTCTTTCTAAGTATTCGAATTCAAATTAAATTATCACATATACACTCTCCTTATTGCTTCCTTTTTACTGTTCTTGAGCCGAGTGTCTATCGGAAACAACCTCTCCAACTTCACGAGGTAGAAGTAAGGTCTGCGTACATATTACCCTACGTCCCTACCCAGAGCCCACATGAGGGATTCCACTGGATTTGTTGATTCTCCGTTCCATTTATTTGGCACTATTTTGTTATTAGTCCGTTCAAAATCTTATGGCACATTTAGGATCACGAGTTCCAAAAATCTCTTTTGCTTACACAGTGAATCAAAGGGAGGACTAACAGAGGGAAAGAAAACACAGAAAGAAAAAGCATAGAGCACAAACTCATAAATTCAATAACTAAGCGTTACCAATAAAATTAGCAATCAAAATAGATCTATTTCAAGATTAGGAACTACCTACTGACTAATGAGATGTGACATGGCTAAAATAAAGTGGGTGCCCCATAATCAATCATTTATGCGTTATTTCCAAAGATAAAAGTAGAAAACACATCATAAAATCCCAACATCAACCCTTTTACATAGAACATATCGAAAACATGGAATACACCAAAAAAAGAAAGAAAATGAACAGAACTCACATAAACAAGAAAAACAAAATCCAGTTAAGAACACAGAGATCAAAACCAGAAAATGCAGAATACAGAGAATAAAAAAGAGATCTTACGCTTATTTATAAGGCCAAACGATGTGAGGACAGGCTTGTGAAGATACCGAAGTAATAAACGATGCTGACAAAAATTAAAACTTGTTCCCCCACTTTTTCTTTTCTTCCTTTTGGTTCGATTAAATGGGCAAAATAGAAAAAGGGGTGGGTTTTTTTTCTCTTTTTTTCTCTAACAAAAAAAGGGGCGTTGAGTTTATACCAAGAAAAGTTGGCGGAGAAGAAGATGGAAAAACATATCATGCATTAAAAGATGCCATAAAAATGCTGTTTTTTATGGGCCAGAAACT
Organism: Nicotiana glauca; assembly: GCA_026770625.1. NCBI lineage: Eukaryota > Viridiplantae > Streptophyta > Magnoliopsida > Solanales > Solanaceae > Nicotiana > Nicotiana glauca. The sequence continues at coordinate 20,239 of MU726393.1, read as the reverse complement.
GACTGACAAATCAAGATACGATGATACAGATGGTGCTTAGGAGGGGGTGGGGGCTAATATGCTTAGAAGAAATCGTTTTCTTGAAAAAGGAAGAAAGAATATTTTTTCCCCCCAGAAAGGCGAGTCTGTGTTGTTGACAATTGGGTATTATTGTTATGTTAGGGAGAAGGAAAGAGTATAGGACAATATCATATATAGTGTGTCTCTCTGTGTTTTGGTAGGTATGGCTCTATGCGTGACATGTCCATTTCGTATTTCTATTTTCCCCTGTTCTCAATTTGACCATCTTTACTCTTTTCCCATTTTCCAAACTAGCTGTTTTCCTCCCTCCCTCCTTTTCATTTTTCACTTTCAAAAGTATGAATAACATGATTTATAATTGATAATTAAAAAGTAGTCATAATTTTAAAAGTAATAAAAATTTAACTATTTTTTTCTGTAAAATAAAATTTGAACAAAAAACGCCCTTAAAATTCGAAAAATATCCAGCATAATATGCTGGAATATGAATTTTTTACATATGAGTTTCTAGCATAATGTACTGGAGTTCCAACATAATATGCTGGAAGTTTATATGCAGTAACTCCATAATCCAGCATATTATACTAAAAAATTTTGTAAATATTGACTATTTTTCAACGGCTTTGCAAACACTGGCTATTTGTCGATTACCAGTCTGAAAATTTGCTAGCCCATACTATTTTCACGTTTCTATAGAGTCTTATGAAGATGGGTGAGTTGGAGCACTCCGAGAGTTGGCGGGAATTTGGGTACAGTAGGCGGATTACGGTGGAGGAGGTGGAAGGGGCGATGCGTAAGATGTGCAGGGGCAGAGCTATGGGGCCTGACGAAATCCCGGTGGAATTCTGAAAGGGCGCGGGCGGACAGGTTTGGAGTGGCTCACTGGGCTGTTTAATGTTATTTTTAAGACGAAGAAGATGCCCGAAGAATGGAGGTGGAGTACGATGGTTCCGCTTTACAAGAACAAGGGTGATATTCAAAATTGCAACAATTATAGGGTTATCAAGTTGTTGAGTATGAAAGTTTTGGAGAGGGTGGAGGAGGCCAGGGTGAGGATGCGCGTGTCTATTTTCGAGAATCAGCTTGGATTCATGCTGGGGCGTTCGACTACGAAAGTGATTCATCTGGTAAGGAGATTAATAGAGCAGTATAGGAAAAGGAAGAAGGATTTGCATATGGTGTTTATTGACATTAAGAAAGCGTACGATAAAGTCTTTAGAGAGGTCCTGTGGAGGTGTTTGGAGGTTAGCGACGTTCAATAGCCAATAGGCCGAAAAAGGTTGCAGTCAATTGCCATTCCCGTTATCATCAAACAAAAGACTACCAACAAGAAGAGATCTCGCAGGATGCAATTTTTTCTGTTGTCCTAAGCCCAAGGGTTAAGAATAACAAGTTTTTCATTACCCAAAATCGAATACCCGCTTAGAATAATAAGAAAAAAAGATCACTATTGAACATGCCGGGAGTCAACTCAAAAATTTCAATTAGGTTGCAATACACCGGGCTGCTTCTTTGTTATATCATGATTGGGCGGACTTTCCCTCAGGAATGTTTATCATGGAGGCTAGTGTTGCCACAAGAAAATTACTTAACTTAGGGAATAGAATAGGGGAATCTAAATCGTTCAACCCTTACTTCAATCTCTATTTATGCATGTCACCTTTCCTTAAGAGATGGACTCAGTCGGCACGTGAAAGCTTGAGTAAAGCAAGTTCCTCGAACCCTCAACAACTCTCTTGTACCGGCAATGAACTCTAAGGTTTAGCTTTTTCTTTTATTGAATTTCTAGAGTCAATGTCGCATTTCGCCCCTCGGTACGATTAACTCGTACAACGGATTAGCAATCCGCCACTTTACTCCACTCAGCCATCTCTCCCCATTGAAAAAGATAATTACTACATGAGATAGCACATACATAGGATCCCAAGTACCCGGATCGATCAAAAGTTCAATTCTAAGACTCGGGTGAGGACTATGGGTGGTGACTCGGAGCATTTCCCTGTGTAGATGGGGTTGCACCAAGGATCGGTTCTTAGCCTATTTTTATTTTCCTTGGTGATGGATATACTGTCGCAACAAATCCAAGGGGAGGTGTCTTGGTGCATGCTATTTGTCGATGATATAGTGCTGATTGACGAGACGCGAAGTGGAGTTAACACGTGGTTGGAGGTTTGAAGACAGACCTTGGAGTCTAAAGGTTTTAAACTGAGTTGAACCAAGACAGAATACTTGGAGTGCAAATTCAGTTCTGAGACCCATGATGCAGACGTAGAGGTTAAGCTTGGTGGTCAAGTTATCCCCAAGAGAGCGAGTTTTAAGTATCTCGGGTCTATTATCCAAGGTAACGGGGAGATTGACGAAGATGTCGTATTGGAGCGGGATGGATGAAGTAGAGGCTCGCTTCCGGTATTTTATATGATAAGAATGTGTCGCCAAGACTTAAGGGTAAGTTTTATCGAGTAGTGGTCCGAATGGCTATGCTGTATGAGGTTGAGTGTTGGTCTATCAAGAACTCCCACATGCAGAAGATGAAAGTAGCAGAGATGAGAATGTTAAAATGGATGTGCGGGTGTACAAGGAGAGATAGGATTAAGAATGAAGATATCCGGGACAGAGTGGGAGTAGCCTCTGTGGAGGACAAGATGCGAGAGTCGAGGCTTAGATGGTTCGGACATGTTAAGAGAAGAAGCATTGATGCTCATGTCATGAGGTGTGAGAGGTTGGCCATAGAGAGTTTTAGAAGAGGTCCAGGTAGGCCTAAGAAGTACTAGGGAGAGGTGATTAGACAGGACATGGCGCTGCTTCAGCTCACTGATGACATGACTCTTGATAGTAGGGTGTGGATGTCGAGGATTAAGGTAGAAGGTTGGTGGGTAGTTTTTAGTGTTCATCGATAGTCTTAGTAGTATGGATGTCTCCTCGTATTCTTAGATTTTTATTATGTTATGTGGGTTTGTTCGCCTCAGGTATTGTATTGCCCGTTGCTGTTATTTGGTACTACTTATCCTTTATCTCTCCATTTTTCTTGTCTCTTCCTTATTTATTCCTTTCTTGCTTTCCTTTTTTCTTCTTGCCCTTCCTGAGTCGAGAGTCTATTGGAAACAGCCTCTCTACCTGCATTAGGTAGGGGTAAGGTCTGCGTACAGACTACCCTTCCCAGACCCCACCTGTTGGGATCATACTGGATTTGTTATTGTATAGAGTCTTATGATGTTCTCATAATTAAAACTCAATTTATTTTCAAGTTATTACAATGTCAACTGCTTACGGAAGGGGAAAACAAATACTCCACTACATTTCGCGTTGAGTTTTGGCAATCAATTCTCTAAGAGCTCGTTTGGTACAAGGGATAAGTGATAATTAATCTCAAGATTAAATTTGAGATGAGTTTATCCTATGTTTGGTTGGGATAAAATCATAGTATAACTAATTACGGAGTTACTTATCCCGGAATTGTATTTTTTTACCCCGTGACTAATCTTGGGATAACTAATTCCACTACTAGAAAGTTGCGCTTTTCCGAACGAAAACATCCGACAGAATACTGTCGTCGGAAATTTCCGACCGAAATAGTAGGGAATTTTTTTAAAAAATAATTATATTTGCATTGAGTAACTTCGACTATGTTTTCAGCAATAGTTGTCGAAACATTTTGGTGCAAAACCCCAGCGAACTAAATTTTCGACCGAATCCGTCGCTAGTTAAAAGTCAAAATTTCACAATTGATCATATTTGCGACCAAGTTAGTTGAAAATATTTAATATTTTAATTTTCAACTGAGTCGGTTGGAAACTTTAAAATAATTTAAAAAATATTAATTTTCCGACCAAAACGGTGGGAAATAGATTTTAAAAACCATACCTGCCCGACCCCTTTCTTTCTTTCTCTTCTTTTCTCTTTCTCTTTTCATTCTTCCTTCAGCCACTCCGTTCCTTCGGCTGCTCTGTCTCTACATCCAAAATGGTACCTCTCTATCTCCCTCCCTCCTCCTCATCCCTCCGTCTATCATCTCTATCGTTTATTTTTACTTAGTAGTTTTTTTTCTTTATTTTTTTAGTGAATCAGTCGTCCCACCTTCTCCGACGCGGTTAATTATCTTCTCCGACGTTTTCTCCATGTTGATAAACAATTTATTTGTCAGATTTCTTTTTTTGGCTGTAAAGTTTGAACAATTTTAGAATTTTATTATTTGACTTAATTTTTTGAGGCCGTTGATGGCATTTGCGCATCGTAAATGGATGTAGGAATCATCCTAACCGCATGCAGAGACATTTGTATGATCCCAACTCCAACACTATTTTTTTTAGGATGTATAATTTTATTTCAGGAAAAGTATCATAAAGATCTTGATGCATGGCGATAAATTCAGCCTGAAGGAACCCAGCCGTCCCTAGAGGATATGACTGCAATATAGACACAGGCGGCAGGTGACGTGAATAAAAGCATAGATGTTATGTAAAATTATCTATTTTAGTATTATTTTAAAAGTTGTGTGTTTGTTTTCTTACTCCTTTTACTTTCTTTTCTTTGTTTCTCATGAAAATAAATAAAGGTCGAGTCTACAGGCTTGGGGTACAACCATCCTCCAGTCATCCAACAACATTATTCGTTGATGCATCAGATGCCCAAGAAGATATGGAAGCTATGCGTCAAAAAATGGATCAAATTTCGCAAGAATAGAACGGAACTCGGGCTTTGATACAGAAATTATTCAAAAACAAAAAAAGCAAGAAAGACAGTCAACCTTCAATAGAGGAGTTGAGTCTGAGGAGGAGACTGAGTCTAACTAGGAGTAGATATTTGAATGTGCATGCTATATTTTAGACTTGAAGATAGAGATATGACTAAATTATAAATTGTTAGTATTTTGATAATTGGTTGATGATAATTGTTGTTTGATTATAGGTTGTTTGGATTTTAATAAATATTAATGTTCGATTTGTAGTAAATATTGGATTTGGTTTGTTATGATAAATGGTGTGTTGATAAATTAGGTATTTGGTTGGTTGTTTTATTTGACGGGTGGTGTAGTTGAAAATACAGTAGAATTCTACTAAAATTTTGCCACATTTGGGGCTGATTTGCGACGAAATTAGTCGCAAATGTCACCGGAAATTTCCTAGATTTGCGACCGAAACTATGAGTTTTTAATTTTTTTTAATTAATCTATTCTCAATATGTACAATTGCTCGGTCGTATAATCTTTCGCCTGAAATGTATATGACTAATCCGTATATTTTTTTAAATTGTGTTATTTTCGGTCCTGTAATTTAAAGAGTTTGATTGATGTATATTTGCAACCTCTAATTGATGAGCTAAAACACTTATGGTATGAGGGAGTTGAGACATATGACATATCAACTAAGCTAATTTTCAACCAATTTAAGGTTTTAATATAGTTCTTATCTATTTAAATATTATATTAACAATATTTTTATCTAATATTACACACTTCATTTGCGGACTAAGTGTGCTTGGGAGGACGGGCATAACAATGTCATTCTTGTAAATTTTGAGTTCAAATACCGTAAGAGACTACCTGATTCCTTCAGTGCTGCTCGGAAGAAGATGACTCATGATGAGTTCTTATTTATATATTTTAATTTAGTTTACATGCTTTATTATATTTGTAGGGGAAAAAATATAAGAGGAAGATGACTCATGATGAGTTCTTCCTGGAGACTCACATTCGTAAGAAGAAGGCACCGACATATGCAAGTAGGTGGGTTGTGGACCGGGCGGAGACTACATATGTAAGTTCATAACTACTATAACTTAAACTTAATATTTATAATATTATATATTTTATAATTTTATCTTCTAAATAAAGGGCCGCTACAAGACTATTGTGGAGGAGTACAGTCAGAACTTGCCACTGAATGAGCAAGGCGAGCGACCTTCCATTTCAGACGAAGAAATGCATAAGATATGGTTGGATGTTGTCGGTGGGCCTAAAAAGGGGATAGTATATGGCCTTTTAGAGAGATCATTTTGGTGCTACAGGGCTGGATTGTAAGGTATAGAGACTTCCTTCCGGGGTAGGCACTTGATAGACCGACTCTCTCGGCTATGGAGAAGAAAATAGCAAAGCTGTCAGCAGAGCTTGAAGAGGCAAAGACTAGAGAAGAAAAGAAAGACAAACAATTTGATACCCTTCAAGATCAGCTAGAAAAGAGGGACGGACAATTTAATGTCCTTCAAGGTCAGCTGACCAATCTTCTTGCTAATAGTGCCTTCCTGATTCCCCGGTCTCGCGAGTCTTCCCCATATGCTAAGCTGACCAATCTTCTTGCTAATAGTGCTTTCCTGATTCCCCGGTCTCGCGAGTCTTCCCCATATGCTAATCTTTCTCGTCGTGATCCTTCAAACCATGCCGACAATGAAGCTTCTAGTAGTAGAGACGGAGATGATGTAGTATAAAACACTCATTGAATAATGTTGGAACTTTTAACTTGTGAAACATTTTGGTGTTGGATATTTTGAAACTCTATAAATATTGTTAATATAGTTTTAATAGTTATTATTGATATTTTTATTGGTTGAATGTCAGCAATGTAATGCTGGCATTACAGGTGATTGGTTGTTGGCAGGTGGTGCAGCTGTAAAACAGTTGTATTCTATCAAAAATTTACCTAGAAAATCAACCACATACTGACCGAAGTCGATCAAAAATATTAAAATAAATCTCCAAAAGTCGGTTGGAATTTTTTATTTTAAATATTTTAATAATACCGACCGATTTCGACCAGAAATGAATAATTTTTTTTAAAAAATAAATACTTTAGTTTTTCGACAGATTTCGGTCTGATATTAACAATTTAAAATAATAATAATAATAATAATAATTAAGATTCCGACCGATATCGATTGCTAATTTAAAAATATTTTCAAGAATTCCGATCGAATTCGGTCGGTAAATTTAGAATGTGTCAGATTATTTGGTCTAAGTATGTTGAAAATTACTGACCGACTTCGGTCGGAAATATCGACCGTCTGCGGTCACCTTGTGTTAGCGACCATTGTTTTTCGATGAATCAAATTCGGTCGATTTTTGTTCGATTCCGACCAATTTCGATCAATTTTTCTGGATGTTTTTTGATAGTTTTCTAGTAGTAAGACGGGAAGCAAATATTACGCAACTTTATTTATGTGCAGGTGCATTTTATTAAGATTAAAATCTGCAAGATTAACTTTAGAATGGACAAGGTGTTATATTATGCATGTAACTAAAAGTTATTGAATAACACATTTAACTAATCACATTTTTAAAGTGTAACGTGTGAAATGTTGAAGTCAAAGTTAATAATGGTTGTTTAGAAACAGCCCTTGGAAGGTTCTTAGGGACCTAACCCTTTCAGGTCTCAACAATCCAACGACTTTAATACAACACCAAACAAATGCAGCTCTTCAAAATTGGCCATAAGTATCACCTAACTCAAAAAAAAAACCTCCTGCACGCGCCTCCCTTCATGTCACGTGCTTCAGATGTGCAATTCGCTATGGCTGCCAAATCCACCTAACCAACAGAAGCTTGAGAAAAAAAAAAGGAACAAGAAGAGAAGGATACATCTCTAAATACTGCACTACGAAGTCAGATTTAGAATTTTTATAATATGGGTGTACTACTACAGAAAAGAGAAAGAAGAAGTACCAAGTAAAAATTGATCCCTGATTTTCTAAATAAATAACTCAATATCCAAGTAAGTGCATCATTCAACTTTTGGAACATGAGGATCGCACAAATACTATTGGATTAATTCCAAAAATAAAATGTAAAATATGTAATTTGATGGAGAGACCATGGTTTTACGTATCCCATATTTTAACACGCACTACATATATATGGAGTTTAAAAAGTACTTTTTCCTCACATAATTGATTAACTAGTTTGTTTTAAAATATTTACATTCTACAATAAGAAATCATTTGTATCCATTTTTTCTTACCAAATCTACAATTACTATTTCAATTAGTGAAGTGTTGAATTAAGTGAAACACTTGAAAAAAGAGATACATGATAGTTTACTTTAGATAAATACTCTTATCACTAAATTTATTATCTTTCTTAAAGAGTGTACATATAATATCAATCAAAGATAGTATTAAACTTATTTACTTTTAATTCATATTTCGTTACGCAAATGTGTAATAAGTACAGTGATATTTTACATTCTCTAATTAAAATTCTAAATTCGCCGCTTTAACTAATCTTATATTGGATTGTTGTCCTGCCACCTACCGTCCTTTCCTTTTTTCTCGTCCCAATTCTCTTGAACATATCTATTTAGTTATTTGTCCCAGTTGCCAACTCAGATTATGGTCAAACGACTCAAACCTAACAATTTGGTGAGGGGAAAGAAAGATTCGGAACTCGTAAGAATATGCTTTTGCAATTAGAACAGTTCCATACTTGTCGACTCTCAACTTGCAAAGGACTTGGATACTACTTACTTTTGTAAAAAGTCATTAGACATATCGGCTTGTAATATGCTTAACTCCTAGGTAATCAGAATGTCACAATTAATGATTCTTATTTGCTCTGTCGGCCTAATGACAACTTGGGAATACAAACTAAATTGGTCATACTTATAACAGTAAGTACTACAGCATTATTTATTGTTTGACCACTTTAGCTAAAAATCATTATTTCAAAATAATTGCCACTTTAGAAATTAAATTTGAGGATGTTGAGGTGGATGTGCGGGTATACTAGGATGGATAAGATTAAGAATGATGACATTCGGGAGAAGGTGTACGTGACCCCTATTGATGACAAGATGCGGGAAGCAACGGTTAGATGGTTCGGGCATGTACAGAGGAAAAGCCCAGATGCTCCAGTAAGGAGGTATGAGCAACTGGTCGTGGAAGGCACGAGAAGAGATAGAGGGCGGCCTAAGAAGTATTGGGGAGAGGTGATCAGGTAGGATATAACGAGGCTTCATATTTCAGAGGACATGACACTTGATAGGAGGTTATGAAAATCGTGTATTTCGGTTGTAGGCTAGGAGGTAGTTGAGTCTTGCGTTACTTTGTTTCTTGGTGAGTCTAGTTCGGTGAGGTTTTGTCTAAGATAGCTAGGGGCAATGTCATGTCTTACTATTTTCTATTTTCAATGCAGGATCCATTTACTAACCATCGTTTTTGCTTTGAATTTTTTTTCTTTCTTGCATTCTATGTTCCTTTTTTCCTATGATTTCCGTGGTGAATCTAATATTCTTTCCTTTGTCTTTTTATTATCTTGAGGCGAGAGTCTTTCGGAAACAATATCTCTACCTCTTTGGGGTAGGGGTAAGGTCTGCATACAACTACCCTCCCCAGACCCCACTTGTGGGATTTTACTGGGTTGTTGTTATTGTTGTTGTTTAGAAATTAAATTTGTTAATTATTTTTTGCTATACCCTAAAGATTAAAAAAGTAATCCCGACGGTCCACAATAAGTGACCAATTTGCTTTGGACACACCCATTAAGAAAATACTAAATTCTAGACGAAAATAGTTAATATGACTAAACTACCCTTCAATAAATGTTGCACCATAGTTATAGTAGTACTTACTTCTCTTCTCAAATATGAGGGGTAAATAACTTTTTAGAGATACGTATATAAGATTAATTTTGGAAAAACAAATTGAATTTTTTCTTGATTATATAAATGAACACTTATTTTGGACCAAAATAAAAAAAAAAATTGATCACTTATTGTAGACTGGAGGGAGTAATAGTTCTTCTTAATATTGCTCAATTCTCAAAAAAATATATTTAACAAGAGTATTTAGTAAACTATACTTTGTATTTATTATTTTTTTAATGCGTGTGAAAATAATCAAAATAAGTGTTAATGATACAAATGATCTTGAAAGAAGCTGATCTTGAATGTTTAACCGTTAGGGCATTGTCACTTCATTCAATGACGTAGCCACTCTATCCCACGGGTGGTCAAGCAAACATCCTTTGTTAAAAAATTATATCGTGTATATAATTTAAATACTACTTTATATAAGTGTATATTACATTTTGAAATCCTTAGCATAGTTGTTGTGATGATCCAGAAGGTCATCACTTATTTTAGAAACAAATTCAGTGTTCTGAAGCTTAAAAACCTCCCTTTTACCTCCCCATAATTTGCGTGCGTGGTCTGGACATATATCCGGAAAGCCTTCTATGTGAAAAGATAAGAAATAGAAATTTCTAAAGTTAAAAATTTAATTTTGATTGACTTTGGTCAATATATTGAGCAAATGGATCCGGATCCATGTTCCGACGATTCCGGGAGGTTCGCAATAAAATATGAAACTTGGGCGTATGCCTGGAAATGCATTCCGAGGTCCCAAACCTTAGAAATCAATTTTTGAAAGAAATTATTTTGCTGAATTATCTAAGAAATGAATAAAAGAATTAATGTTTGAAACCATTGTTATTGGGCTCATAGTTTGGTTCCGGAGCCCGGTACAAACTTGTTATAGTATTTGAATGATAACTGTGAAATTTGGTGAAAAATTGAGTATATTTGACGTGAGTTGGACTTTCGGAGGAAGAGTTATGAACTTTAAGTGTTTTTGATGAAAATGATGAGTTTTTAGTTTAATTCATGGTTTTACATGTTATTTTGATGATGTGATCGTAGAGTAGGTCCATATGATATTTTTGAGTTAGTATGCACACTTGGTTTGGAGTCCCGAGGGCTCGAGTGAGTTTGGGGTAGGTTTCGGGATGTCTTAGGCTTAAAACATGGATGTTACAGGTGAAGAGAAGTGCAAATCTCTGAACCCTCCAGTGCTGCTGACCGCATTGGTTTTGGTGTTGTCCGCGGTGGAGGCTGTGCGGCTGCACTCGATTTTGTGCGATCCGCACAGGTTCAGTGGTCCGACTTCGGAAGATTATATCTTTTGATCTACAAGGAATTTTGAGATGATTCAAAAACAAAAGTTGTAGACTTTCGTGTCTAGTTTAAGGTAAAAAAATTATAATTTGGACATCTGTCGAGAAAGTTATGGCCAAAATGCTAAAGCATATTACTGCAGTCCACATGGAGAGTTGTGCGGCCGCACTCGATTTTGTGCGGTCCGCACAGGGGGTCTGAGAGGGGTATATTTAAATGAGATTTTCAGTTATTTTTTATTTTTCAAAACCCCAAAACATAGGAGGTGATTTTTCAAATAATTTTTCTTCTCCAAAACATTAGTAAGTGATTTCTAACTCATTTTCTTTACTTCTTAACTTCTTTTTACAAGATTTCATCCTAGAATCTAGGGTTTTCATGGTGGAATTGGAAATTTTGGGTAAAACCTAAGAATATTAAAATTGGGTATTTAGACCTCGAATTGAGGTCGGATTCCAAAATCAATTATATATCCGGGCTCGGGAGTGAATAGGTAATCGGGTTTTGGTCCGAATTTCGGTTTAGACCAAGCGGGCCCGGGGTCAAATTTTGACTTTTTGGGAAAAACTATAGAAAATATTTTTCATGCATTAGAATTGGTTCATTTAGCACTTATTAATATTATTAAGTAACTTATGGCTAAACACGAGCGAATTGGTGGTGGAATCAAGAGGTAAAACGATAGTTGAGACTTGAATTGTATTCGTGGCATCGAGGTAAGTGTTTGGTCTAACCTTTGCTTGAGGGATTAGGAGTCGAGTCTTATTTTTTACGTGTTAATTGTGGAGTACGACGTATAGGCATGGTGACGAGTATATATACGTCGGTGTCAAGTATGCCCGTGAGTCTTGTATTGTAATCATTATGCCTCCGTTGCGGTTTATTGCGCTTCATATGAGAATGTTATTATTGTTCCTTTGCCGGGATGTTATTATCATTATTGTTCCCTTGCCGGAATGTTATTATCATTATAGTTCCCTTGTCGGGATGTTATTATCATTATAGTTCCCTTGCCGGGATGTTATTATCATTATTGTTCCTTTGTCGGGATGTTTGTGCTAATATGATTGTTCCCTTGCCAGAATTCTTTGATTGGTGTTGATAAAAAAAATGGGAACGAGTTGCCTGCAACGGTAATATGTGAAATGGGAGCGGGTTGCATGCCTGCAACGGTAATATGTGAAATGGGAGCGTGTTGCAAGCCTGCAACATTAATATGTGAAATGGGAGCGGGTTGCACGCCTGCAACGGTAATATATGAAATGGGAGTGGGTTGCATGCCTGGAACGGTAATATGTGAAATGGGAGCGTGTTGCAAGCCTGAAACGTTAATATGTGAAATGGGAGCGGACTGCACGTCTGTAACGGTAATATATGCAATGGAAGCGGGTTGCACGCCTGCAACGGTAATATATGAGATGGGTGCGGGTTGCACGCCTGCAACGGTGATATGTGAAATGGGAGCGAGTTGCACGCCTGCACCGATATTGTAAGAAATGGGAGCGGGTTACATGCCTGCAACGGTATCATATATAATGGGATCGGGTTGCACGCCTGCAACAATATCAATTGTGTGCCTGTTCTTCTATTTCCTTATTTTGCTGGTAATTGATATAGAGCATTTCTTATGTTTTCCTACAGTCATTCTGTTATTATCTGTTACTCCACATAGCATGTTTCCCACACCCAACTTTAGTTGTAATTATCTATTTCTATTTTCACTGTATATGATTTAACTGCACAAGTTAATTGGTGGTCTGGTCCTAGCCTCGTCACTACTTCGCCGAGGTTAGGCTAGGCACTTACCAGCACATAAGGTCGGTTGTGCTGATACTACACTATGCACTCTTTTGTCCAGATCCCAGTGCTGTTGATTTTGGACAGTAGATTTGGTAGCTACCTTCGGTCCACGTGGAGATCCAAGGTAGACCTGCAGGCGTTCACAGGCCCTGTCGTCTCCCTCTATCCCTTTATTTCTTTTTCATTTCCTTAATTCAGAAACAATGTATCGTTTATTTTCAGACTTTGTATGTAATAAATCTTAGATCGTCTGTGAAACTGTGACACCAGTTCTGGGTTGTTGAGGCTCAATAAGTTGTTTTGGATACATGTTCAGATAATCTATTATTTTTCTTCCGCTTATTTTAAATTTTCCGACGTTTTTATGTTATTGCTTGTTAATTATTAAAGAGTATAAAATGGGCAAATAAGGTAATTTGTTAAATGTTCGGCTTGTCTAGCTCACATTAGTAAGCGCCATCACGACTTCCGAGGGTGAGAATTTCGGATCGTGGCAATTGTATGAGCAATTTAGTGGTCTAGGGCATTCAAAGTAAGATGTTGTTCACAGATTCAAATCTCTTTTTGAATATTTTTATTTGCACATTTTGTTTAGTTACACGTAACGTAGTTTGATTTAAAAAATTTAGAGCACAAAAAAAGTAACTTCTTTAAAGTTTGAACACCCTTGTAAAAAGTTCTGACTGTGCCACTGACTTCACTAATAGGCATATCTTTGAGGTCATGTGATATGCTCCAAAGGCCAAAAGTTACAACTATCCCTTGTGGTGTCCTATTATGCCAAAACACCATTAAAATGGGAGGAGGGAGCATGTTATTTTTCCGAACAGCTTTTTAGATTTACGTGACACTAATAGTATTGTTTCTCCCAAAGGAATAATCTATGATTAAAAAACAATTACGCATAAGTATAACTCACACGTATACATTGTAATATAATAGCCCAATTATAACTTTATAAATCTATAGCCCAAAAATAAGAAGCCAAAGTTAAAAAAAAGACTTTTTCTTTTCTTTTATTCTGCACAAATCTTAAAGCGTGAAAATTTTGTTCTTCTTCCCCAAATTCATATACATTACTATTTCAACAATAAAAATACAAAATCATACATCATACAACTCGAAAACCTTAAATTCTCTTCTTCTCCAAGTTTAAAATGGCAGAAATCAAACACAAATTAAAAAAATTATTGTAAGTTCGTGATTTGGCAGAAAATTCAAGAAGGAAAGTCAATTTATACATAAATTGTTCGAAAAAAAGTAAGAAAACATACAAAAAATTTAATTTTCTATTTTAGTTGCACATTTACGTTACATGTATAATGATGTATTACTTTGTACATGAAATGTATAACAATATTCACTGGCACGAAAAAAAAATCAGTATTAGCGAAAAATATAGAGGATACGAAGTAAAAAAAAATCCGAATAAATGTACCCAAGGGCAGGTTCAAATTGCTTAAAATACAAATAAATCAATGAAATAGAATTTACTTCAAAACAAAAGTCGTGAACAGAAAGATCAGTATTCTACAATAGTATTTTAACATCAAATATACAACATTATACACGATTATAATTTTTTATAATATTGTATAATGTTGTATACAGAAATTGGATTTCATCTTCAACTTTCTTTTTCAACCGGTATGATTTTCAAACCAACATTAATCTACCCAATCAACCGAGCACTCTAGATTCAAGTTACAGCAAGCTTTCATAACAATATTTAATGTAACCAATCGCTTATATTTTTCGGATATGAGTTGAACTTCGAGCTTCAAAGCTCTTTCAATGGAGCTTCGAATCTGGCCGCAACAAACTAACATTAATAAATCTCAATCAACCCATCACTCTAGATTCAAATTACTACAAGTTTTCACAACAATATTAATATAGCTCAATCGTTTTAGAGTAATATTTTTTGGATCTGAGTTGAACTTGGGCTTCAAAGCTCCTTTAATGGAGTTTCGAATCTGACCGCAACAAATTTCAAATTTAAATTTGGACAACTATAAATCAAGTATAAATATTTGGGGAGATTTAACATTTAGTAAAGAAAATATTTTAAATCAAGTTTGAGATCAATATATATTTTTATCTCTGTGAGTTATAGAAGAGAAAGGAAAGAGAAAGCAGAGAGAGGAGAGTGGGGAGAAACTTGGTGGGAATGAAGAAAGAAGAAAATAAAAATAAAAATAAACCTAAAAGTATATCTTTAATAATAGGCTAAAGGCTAAAAAGCTTTTTTCAAGTTTTGTACAACTTGCGCCAAATATGGTAAGAACTTTAAACCTGGACTATTTTCGATTGTGATGTTGGGCCAAGTGACAACGGACGTGATTCTTCCTAAAAAAAACTCACATACTTCGCATTCATCTTTAAATAAAGTTATCGACTAGACTCTAGTTATATTCATAGTTAACAAATAGTGCACATAGAACTCGAGTAGGGAATTTAGGTAAACAAGAAATAGAAGAGACAACTCAAATGAAGAAAGTTGTAAAACCTCGCATCCTTCATTCCATGGGCGGAGTCAAGAGTTGAGGCTAATGGATTCGGGATTCTATTCCTTATAAGTTTTCGAATTTTAAATTAATAATTTATATTTTTAAATGCAAATATAGAGTTTGGACTAAAGCACCTAGTTCGTCCAAACTCGCATCCAAAGTTGTACCCTGTTGCATTGTCCTTCTCTTCCACCTGTAAAGAAGCGCAAAAGGTTTCATGGCGGCTATCAGATTCAACTCTTAGATCCATTATAAACAATAAGAGTTTTGTTAAAACTTTTATATTGCTGCAGGAATTTCTCGGTTATCCGAAAAAAATAGTTTCCTTGATCGCTCAAATAGAATCCATTTTAATGGACATGAATGCTTGAAGCTCTGCCATGCATATATAATTTGCCATAGCTATTTCCACTAGTGCCCTTTAGGCTTTAGAGGACAATATATCTTTATTATTCCATCTATCTAATGTTGGACTTTAAAGGTATTGGACTTCAAAGACTTTAAGCATTAGGCTTTAAAGTCTAAGAGTGTGAATTGAAAATGGTGGAAACTAAAATGGAGGAAAATAAAAATTTGAATAAAGTGAGTTTTTGACTTGCACTTTGTCCCTCATTGGTGAGGGACAACTACATTTGTGTGCTTATATATAGAATCACTTCTTAAAGCTCTTAAAAGAAGTTAAAGAGAATGAACCCTCGCGCCGTCGTTGTCGCTCGCTCGGCTTTGGCTTTGGCTTTGGATTTGGATTTGTCAATCGATCGATAAGATTCCTTTTGGACAAAATTTATTTAATTAATTATTTAATAATTAATTAAATATCAGATCACTACTGAAGATTCAGAAGGATAGTCTGGCCGCGGTCCTGGCATAACCGCGGTAGGACCGCGCCAGAACACTGCTGCAGATTCAGAAGGCTAGTTTGGCCGTGTAAACTTCTGAACAGACACCTTTTCCAGAACAAACATCACACCTCTTCCAATAATTACCTATAAATTCTGAGGCATGGCTTCGTTTTTAACACACCAAAAATATTACAGAACTTTCTTCTTTCTGAAAATACTGCATTCTAATTCGTAATCTCTCTCTTTCAAATTCGTAAGTGTGATTTTGCTCTGTTCTTTGAGTTCATTGGTATCCTGCAGTTTGTATTGCTGCTGTTGCAGGAAGGTTTATTCCGTTTCATCGTGGGAAGATTTAATCCATTACCTTGGCAATGTGTGAGGGGGTTAAAATTCCTTAAGGACGTACAAGCAAATTATGGACTCGGAATATTTCTTATTCTTTACTGTTTTCTACTTTCTCTTATTCTTCTAACAGTTTTCTGATTTTGCGTTTTAACACATTAGCGAATAACAAGCTTAAGGAATTTTATGCTAACGTTTCTGTGTTGAAATATATATTAAAAAACTATTATCTATATTTTGTATATTGTTTTGAAGACTAAAGCCTTCGTGCTTTCTACTTCAATAATTGTTCTGTCCGATTTAAAGTATATCAAAACTTTACCGGAATAATAAACGTACGGGTTTGAAGTATATAAAAACTTTACCATTATTACATGTTGTATGCTTGGTTT
Organism: Nicotiana glauca; assembly: GCA_026770625.1. NCBI lineage: Eukaryota > Viridiplantae > Streptophyta > Magnoliopsida > Solanales > Solanaceae > Nicotiana > Nicotiana glauca. Next base: position 3,455 of record MU726393.1, on the reverse strand, counting down.
GGTATTCAGTTTGAAGATATCAAAACTTCACTGATTTAACAAAGTTCTGTTTTGTTTCCAACTTTACAGAAAAATGATGAATGAAAACCAGACTAATGGAAATGTTGCGGGAACAGGTGCTAATGTTACGACTGTTGCTGCCTCGTCAAGCCGTTCAACTCCTGCTCATGTTATAACACCAGCAGAAAAACCCAGAAAGTTTTCCGGTATCGACTTCAAACGCTGGCAAATGAAGATGCTCTTCTATCTTACTACGTTGAGTTTGCAATGATTCATCAAGGAGGATCCTCCGGTCCTGGCTTAAGACACTCCGAATGATGAACGATTTGTTGTAACTGAAGCATGGAAACATTCTGATTTCTTGTGCAAAAACTACATTTTGAGTTGTTTGGAAGATAGCTTGTACAATGTCTATAATGTCATGGAAACTTCAAAATCGTTATGGAATGCACTTGAGAAAAAGTACAAGACTGAGAATGTCAGACTTAAGAAGTTCGTGGCTGCAAGATTTTTGGATTTCAAGATGATTGACACTAGGTCGGTCATAACTCAAGTCCAAGAATTACAAGTTATTGTGCATGACCTCCTTGCTGAAGGTATGACCCGCATCAATAAATTTATTAATAAAATTTATCTTGTTATTAATTATGAACTTATTGCTGAAGGTATGGTCATTAATGAGGCCTTTCAAGTCGCCGCTTTCATTGAGAAATTACCTCCGTTGTGGAAAGACTTTAAGAACTATCTAAAACAGAAGCGGAAGGAGATGACACTTGAAGACTTGATTGTGGGTTTGAGGATAGAAGAAGACAACAAAAATGCTAAAAAGAAGTCACGTGGAAACTCGACAATAATAAGGGCTAACATTGTTGAGGAGGCGCCACAAAACAAGAAGAGAAAGAAGGCTTCTGGACCAAAGAATTACCCAAGCAAGAAAAAGTTCAAGGGTAATTGCCACAACTGTGGAAAATCTGGGCATAAGGTCGTGGATTGTCGTGCACCAAAGAATGATAAGAAGAAGAAGAAGAATCAAGCTAACATGGTTGAAAATGCTGAAGAAATGGAGGACTTGTGTGACATATTGTCTGAATGCAACTTGGTAGGAAATCCTAAAGAATGGTGGATAGATTCTGGAGCCACCCTCCATGTTTGTGCTAACAAGGAGTTATTTTCTTCTTATGCCCCCGCATGACCCGACGAGACAATTTTCATGGGAAATTCGTCTACAGCGAAAATTGAAGGAGTTGGCAAGATTGCGTTGAAGATGACGTCGGGAAAAATAGTGACTCTAAATCAAGTTCTCCATGTTCCAGAAATTTGCAAGAATCTTATGTCTACCTCACTTCTTGTCAAGAATGGATTCAAATGTATTTTTATTTCTAATAGTATTGTACTAAGTAAGAATGATATGTATGTATGAAAAGGTTGCCTGAATGAGGGCCTTTTTAAGCTAAATGTAATAGCAGTTACTATCAATAAAGTTAATGCTTCTTCTTACTTACTTGAGTCAAACACTTTATGGCATTCAAGCTTAGGTCACGTCAACTTCAAAACATTGCGAAAGATGATAAATTTAGAAGTATTGCCAAAATTTGATTACATTAATTCCAAATGTCAAATATGCGTGGAATCAAAGTATACTAAGCATCCTTATATGTCCGATGAAAGGAATTCAAGTCCTTTAGACTTAATTCACACAGATATTTGTAACATGAAGTCAACACCATCTCGTGGTGGGAAAAATTATTTTATTACTTTTATTGACGATAACACGAGATATTGCTATGCTTATTTACTTAATAGCAAATATGAGGCAATTGATGCTTTCAAGCAATACGAGAGTGAAGTTGAAACACAACTAAATAAAAGGATCAAAATGATAAGAAGTGATAGGGGTGGTGAATTTGAATCTCCTTTTGAAGAAGTATGTTTGGAAAATGGCATTATTCACCAAAAAACTGCCCCATACTCTCCACAATCTAATGGAATTGCAGAGAGAAAGAATCGAACGTTGAAAGAGATGATGAATGCGTTGTTGATAAGTTCTGGTTTACCACAGAACTTGTGGGGGAAGCTAGATGTAACGACCCGACCCGTCGTTACGGGAGTTACCGCCCCAATTTCCCCGTTCTATGCTTCTATATGTTTCATTATATGTGTTTGAAGAATTTGAAGTAATTCGGATAGAGTTCGGTTAGAAATGAGACAATAAGTCTCTTTATGAGAAGGTTAGTTTGGAAAAGTCAACCGAATATTGACTTATGAGTTAGAAGGCTCGGAATGGATTTGCGATGATTCGACTAGTTTCGGGGGATGATTTGTGACTTAGGAGCGCAATCGGAATTGAATTTGAAGGTCTGGTGTAGAATTAGGCTTGAATTAGCTAAGGTTGGATTTTGGCGAATTCCGGTTAATAGGTGAGATTTTGATCCGAGGGTCGAAATGGAATTCTGAGAGTTGCAGTAGCTTCGTTAGGTGATTTTGGATATGTCTGCAAATTTTCAGGTCATTCAGACGTTGTTTGGTCGGGTTTTTGATTGAATGCGCATTTCGGAAGTTTTAGTTTAACTTAGGCTTGAATCTGTGGTAATTCGATGATTTTGGTGTTTATGATAGTGTTTTTATGTTACGAGCAAGTTTGAATGAAGTAATAAAACATATATGTGCATTGGTTGAGGTTCCGAGGGCTTCGGGGTGATTTCGGATGGTTAAACAGGAATTTTGAAGTTTTGCAACAGGTCTGTATTTGAAGATTCTGGTATTTCCGCATCTGCGGAAAAAAGGACCGCTTGAGCGGTTCCGCAGATGCGGCTGATTGGTTGCAAAAGCGGTCCTGGAGAAGGGCTGGTATTTTCGCAAAAGCGGAAGAGTTTCCGCAGAAGCGGACACCGCAGAAGCGGTAAGTGACCGCAGAAGCGGTCATGGGATTTTTGGCATATGCCGCAAAAGCGGTCAAAAGACCGCAGAAGCGGTTATGGACCGCAGAAGCGGTCCTGGCAACTTAAAGGAAAACCGCAGAAACGGTTAATTGGACGCAGAAGCGACAACCGCAGAAGCGGTTGGGATGTCGCAGAAGCGAAAATCACTGAAGTTTTAATGAAACAGTGTTCGCTACTTTCAGAGTTAGAAACATATTTTTAGACTTCGGAAAAAGGCGATTTGTGGGTGATTTTGAGGAGAATTCATGGGATTTCATCAGGTAAGAGTTCTTAGACTCGAATTATGTTGTTATGGTGTAAAAACATAGATTAAACACTGAAAATCCAAGGATTTAAGGGCTAAAGATGAAGGTTAGGGCTTGAAGCCTAAAAGAGTCTAAATTGATGATTTGAGGGGCCAAATAGACTCCGATTCTTGTGTATTTTATATGTACGGACTCATGGTGAGACGAGGATTCCGAAGATGTAAATTTCGTAATTTTTCGAGAAGTGGGCCCGGGGCTCGGGTTTTACCAA